>JBBPSD010000039.1:0-82010 GCA_038093415.1 Xerocomellus chrysenteron
AAATCCCGAAATCCCGAAATATTGAAATCTAAAAAATGCACTGGATTGTCTTCGGTCAACCCGTAGAGTGTTCTCCTGGGTCGTCCGAGTCGATTGGTACCTTTTCCGGTGAATTCCAGGTGTGCGTTGAGAAGATATGAAGGACCGAAGTTGGGGCGTGTTTTTGGACAAGAATTCCCCACGATGACAAGTCACGTGAAAACAACAGTAAATTGACCTAAAAATTGACCTCGTAATGAGTGGAAGAATAAAATTCGCATCCACATTCTGAGGGCACAATGCACGGGTGGTTCAAAAACTCTCGCGAGTTCACAAGGATGATTTGGGACTTTGCTCGATGTACCATTTACTGTTTGCTGGACCTGTATTGGACCAGTAATATCTCTCTCGTTTCGCTCGCTTGGTGACGCTGCCTCTATTCGAATGAGTCACTGTTACTACTGCAAGGTCCCAACACGGATGGATAAGTCGAATAATCGAGTCGATCGATCGATGAATGGACTACATAGTACGCAAGGTTGGCTGTGCGAACGGGTCGGGTGATCGGGAGTGCACAGCATGTAAATTTCTTCGATTAGATACTGTACACAATTACACTAACACTCTGAGACTATGCCGATCTCTACATTCCCAGGTCATCGTGTTAACAATTCCGACGCCCGCTCCAAGCACGGCGACAATTCCTTGGCTGACAAACGCTCTCCCTGATTCCGCTTCCAACACGCATTCAACGTCTCCCACAGCCCATCCGACATCCAAGGTACTGCCTCGGGCTCCTCTGGTCGCGGCGGCAACACCCCCTGCATGAGGTCCAGTACGACGGAGATATCCCTTCTCCAGTTCGAATAAGGAGGCTTCATCGTGAGGAGTTCGAGCACGGTCAGGCCGAACGCAAACACGTCCGAGGCCATCGTTGGCGACGCTCCCTCGATGAGCTCCGGGGCGTGCCAGCGGATGACGGATGTAGAGAGGGCGATAATGGCCGTTTTACCGACGACGTCGGTGAGGGCCTGGGTGAGTCCGAAATCGGAGAGCGTGACGATTCCCTGGGGATGAAAGAGGTGGGGTGAGCGGGAAAGGGAGGAGAAAGGACGGTGGTGCGATCTTACCTCTTCGGAAACCAACATGTTGGTCTGCGCAACGTTTTGACGATCAGCATGGACGACGCCCAAGAGGAGATTGAGCGCTGACTTACGCATTTCACTAAGAGGCGTCAGTAAACGGGAGGTGTTGGATGGGCTCGCAGACTCACGATTACCGTGCACGATCTGTTGGCTGTGTAGATACTCGAGACCTCTGGCCGCTTGACTGAGCTGAGGACGCGGTCAACGCCGACACGTTGTCGCTCGAGGAGTCCGAGGGAACCTACCAGCTTCAAAGGATTGACGTCTGGGTTTTCATAGCGGTAGCTATTGCTCATCGTTGGGCTATCATCAAATCAATGTCATGTAAACACTCACTTCAGGACATTGTCCAATTGCCACGGAGAGACCTATGGACAAGGATGATCAGCAGTGGGTCGCAGAATCCAGTCAACTGAGAACTTACGATGTGGATGGGTCCCATATTGGTCACGATGCCCAGCATCGTGAGCACGTTCTCGTGCTTGAGTTTCGACCAAACAGATATTTCATGCTCGAAACGCTACAGCGAATGAGTGGATTGAACGGATTGAACAGGACATGTCGGATGGAACGCTCACCATTTGCAATCTCTTTGCCGTGGGATCATGCTCGTCCACAATCCACAGGGTTCTCAACGCCACCTAGAGACATATGATAAGATCTTGTGCCAACGCAAGTAGATATATATCTCCACACCTTTTTCTCTCCCAGCCAACGCCCTTCATATATTCGACTATAAACACTACTACGAACAGGTGTTGGATTCGTCTTTTTCACCTGGTTGTTCAGGATAGGTATAGTGGGTGGAATGTTAGTAAGTCGATGAAGGTCGAGCAGCGCTTGCTCGAGCTGGTTCTGTACAATCGTGATGGGAGATGGGGGGCGGGAGCAGGTAGGAGATTCGTCGATCTGCCGACCATCACTAAGGAGTGACGAAGACGGACTGGGAGCCTCATCACGAAGCTGTACAAGACGCTGTTGGAGCAGAATTCGGTCGAAACCCGTATCCCGCTGTGGCGAAAGAACGCTACCTCTTGACCCAAACGCATGAGCTCATATGCTTCATTTCCACCAGAAATATGTTGCTGAACAGCCCGTTCAATTTCTTTGGGGCTGATAACGAGCTGTTGTAATTTCTCCGCCGTGTTAGCCTGGTGTCGTTTTATCATATCAATTGGACGTTGCTGCATGCGCAACATTGCATGAGTTCATGGCCAAGCTAAGTCAAGGTGAGCTTGACTGACATGCAGCCGCTCCATAGCATGATTGACATCGACATGACACCTGGCTAGGTCACGCGCAATCTGCGCACTCTTGACTGCGAGCCGGACAACGTTAGAGAAGAATGCAAGTAGGTGGTTGTGATCCCTTACAGAATCCCTTGACTTTTCCGCAATCCGCCCATTTGTGTACACGACGGTGGACGCTCAATAAGACACTATCATGGATCTAATAAACTGAGATGGGAAATCAGACAACAAAAGCACTCACACCTCTGCTTCATCGAATGCAACAGACAGTTCGCTGCCGGCCAACAGCGAAGATTGTTCGTTGATGAAGTTGAGTAGCGACGTGCACCGCTGAACCAACTGTTCCTGTCCGAGATAACAGAGATGGGAGTAACAAGGAAGGATGGCAATAGTCTTAGCAGAGATCGACAACGTCCCAGAGGTGGTTCACCTTGTGCACCGCGACTTGTGAACAGGTTGCGTTGATCATCTGTAACACCATCACGCCTCCGGCAGCAAAGGGGACGCCGGATAGCGTCGCTGCTAACTGGGCGGTACCCAATGTTGGGCCAACATTGGTCGCCATAAGTATGTACGGGAAAAATGACAATCTCGAATGCAGTGGAAGGATCGAGTCCAAGAGGTCCTGGGAGCGGATACCCACAGCAGACGTTCACTCACCGAGTCAGTGTCTAATATATAGCCGGGCTTGCGCACGGAAATGGCATGTGGGTCTTGCGCGTTGAACGAAAGTTTGGAAGCGTCTCACCGCATGAGGTGGACCTACAACATTCCACATCTTTCCATCAGCTGTACTGGTGCCTTCTGACATGTTCACGAGCGGGGCACGCGCCCGTCCCGCTGGGGTGTGAAAACCGTACAAAATACTTCACGCACGCACCAGAAGCGAGGGACTGGTATCATGAATATGGTGGTTAGTTTTTTTGGACAAGTTACGAGTCCCCACTAGACGGGCAATGTGCCTGAATCTAAGATAACTGAGCGCTGGGAAAGTGTACAAACAACGGTGAACATCTTGATACGCGGCAGCCTTCACTATTGAACAGCGTCGAACAATCCAAAAAGACCTCCCTTACGATCACAACGACAATCCGTATTCACTGTCTCGCCCGCCCTCGCCCATCACGCTGTCGCGCGAACGTGTCATCTTACATGTCGCCCACCCTGGCACACTCACCGCCTCGCCGCCTTGCTTACCAGCTTGCTGTCTCGCCACCCACCTTCGCCCACCACGCTGCCGTCTGGCCCGCCCACCCTCGCCCACCGTGCTATCGCATGAACGTGCGAGCACGCCCACCCTGATACGCACGTCACCTCGCCCACCACGCTGCCAGTGCCGTCTCGCCTACCATTACCCACCACTGTCACTAGGGTTCGTCACAGAGACACCACGTCTGGCAGCGAACACGTCACCCGTACTTGACACGCACCCTTTCTCTTTCCCTCTCCTCCCTCCCTCGACTTCACCTCACCTCACCTACCTCATGAGAGGGCGACGACGTGACGACGTGATGACCGCAATGACCGGGCGCCGTCTCCCCTTGGCCTCGGCCTCCTCCCTCCCCTCTCCCACCTCACGACGACAACGACAACAATGGCCACGATGACGCGAATACGGTGACGACGTTAACAACAACCACACGCCCTCTCCCTCCCTCCTCCTCCCTTCCTCGTCTTCACCTCACTTCTCCCGCCTCACGACACAACGATGACGCAACGACGATGACGACCACCACGCACCCTCTCCCTCGACCTTCTCCCTCCCTCGACTTCACCTCACCTCACCTCCCTCATGACACGACGACGACGGTGACGACGGTGGCACCGTTCGTTTACAAACATGAACGGGTATATATTTGCACGTTGCTATTTGCTTCCAGGCGCCGGCCTGACGGACCGTATGTATTTACTGCATCTGTCACTACCCGTCTCACTTCCTTCAGTGATCTCCCGGGCCTCTGTGGCTTTCTGTTGCGAGAGTCAGTGAGTGTCGATGTATGTTTTTCACTCCGTGGTTTGCTGATGTCTTGTTTCACCTTTTTTATATATCTTCCGCTCACTGGCACAGGATGTGCTGCTTATTTTTGATACTGGATGTATTGATGCACGGATCATTTGTGTCGAGGGACGCAGTTCCTGTCAATGATTACGCTTACCAGCACGGGGGAGCTGCGGGTCCGTTGAGTGTTGGTGTGCGTGATACTCGTGCTTTTGGTGACAACGATGGTGCTCCGCCCGTGGCCGAAAATCAGTTGCACAACGAGCTTTGCTGTGTCACTGATAGGAGGTGCATTTTTGTGTTTGAGGCGGATGCTATCTCGCTACAGGAGGCGTGCACGGCTGATTGTTTTCGATGGTTGGTGGATCCTTCGTTTTCGTGCTCGTCGTGGTGATACGACTGACGATTGCACAGAAGTGTATGAGAAGTTGGTTTACGCTGACATCACCTCTGGAATCCAGGAGTCAAGTTCCTGATTATGGAACCTCGTGGCAACACTTTTTAATGCCTGTGCACATTTTGTGACAATCTCTGATCATCCGTTTGGCGTGTTCTTCAAGAATCTCGAGATGCCCCTGGTGACCAGTGCACAATTTGCACTCCGCGCACTCGCCCGAACAGACGGCGCTAGCACCCCTGGGTAAAACCAAATACTCAATCTCCAACTGCAGGGATCACTGTCAACCGCGTCCTTGATCGCACAAAACAGTCACTCACAAATAGAAAAGCAACCTTCTGCGGCCAGAGAATATGCAGCCCGACCGGGTTGTACAGCTGGACATTCACCTCTTCGATTTTCTGTTTCAACCACCGCATTTCCTGCAACGACATCTCATGTCTCAGACATCATTCCACTCGACACACCCAATTGCTCGCCTTATTGTAATGCGACGCCATGACCAGAGTCGACAGTTGCAGCGTGACCACGGCTAGAAAGTTGTCCAGAAGCGAATGTCGTATGCTATGCGCCGATATCAAGATCTCGTTAATATCATTGATCGTTTGGTGAAACTGTGTCGTTGTGATCTGCCAACGAGTCAGGTCGGGATGGTTCGAGACTACGTTGGTGGTGTCGTGATTGATTTCTGTCAATCATCCATAGACTCCATACATTACGTCTCTGATGTCTTTTCTCCGACAATCTGAATGTCGTTGATGTTCACTTGTTAATTCAGGAAAGCAGTAGTTGGTCAGTTGAGCTCATGCGAGTGTCGTCGCACCTTTCGTGAGGCGGTCCATTATTATGGACTCGTGTTGCCACTTCGTGGCCCACTTTTGCTAGTTGAGTGTAGCCAAGAGTGTAACCTACAAATCCCCGCCAGACCGATTTTTTTAGACCCCCCATAAAACCCACTACTTACGTAGCAGGAATTAGATACTGTGCACAATTACACCAACCCTCTGAGACTATGTCGATATCTACGTTCCCAAGTCATCGTGTTAACAATTCCGCCGCCCGCTCCAAGCACAGCGATAAGTCCTTGGCCGGCAAACGCTCCCCTGGATTCCACTTCCAACACGCATTCAACGTCTCCCACAGCCCATCCGATATCCAAGGTACTGCCTCGGGCTCCTCTGGCCGCGGCGGCAACACCCCCTGCATGAGGTCCTGCACGACGGAGATGTCCCTTCTCCGGTTCGAATAAGGAGGTTTCATCGTGAGGAGTTCGAGCACGGTCATGCCGAACGCAAACATGTCCGAGGCCATCGTTGGCGTCGCGTCCTCGCCCTCGTTGAGCTCCGGGGCGTGCCAACGGATGGCGGACGTGCTTGTGAGAATGACCATGGCCGATTTACCGACGACGTCGGCGAGGACCTGAGTGAGTCCGAAATCGGAGAGCGTGGCGATTCCCTGGGGGGGAATGAAAGAGGTGGAGTGAGCGGGAAAGGGGGGCGAGAGGCCGGTAATGCGAGCTTACCTCTTCGGAAACCAACATGTTGGTCTGTGCAACGTTTTGACGATCAGCATGGACGACGCCTAAGAGGAGGTTGAGCGCTGACTTACGCATTTCACTAAGAGGCGTCAGTAAACGGGAGATGTTGGATGGGCTCGCAGACTCACGATTACCGTGCACGATTTGTTGGCTGTGCAGATACTCAAGACCTCTGGCCGCTTGACTGAGCTGAGGACGCGGTCAACGCATTGTCGCTCGAGGACATCCGAGGGAACCTACCAGCTTCAAAGGATTGACGTCTGGGTTTTCATAGCGGTAGCTATTGCTCATCGTTGGGCTGTCATCAAATCAATGTCATGTAAACACTCACTTCAGGACATTGTCCAATTGACACGGAGAGACCTATGGACAAGGATGATCAGCAGTGGGTCGCAGAATCCAGTCAACCGAGAACTTACGATGTGGATGGGTCCCATATTGGTCACGATGCCCAGCATCGTGAGCACGTTCTCGTGCTTGAGTTTCGACCAAACAGATATTTCATGCTCGAAACGCTACAGTGAAATGGGGTTAATTGAATGGATTGAACAGAACATGACATCGGGTGGAACGCTCACCATTTGCAACCTCTTTGCCTTGGGGTCATGCTCGTCCACAACCCGCAGGGTTTTCAAAGCCACCTAGAGACATATGATAAGATCTTGTGCCAACGCAAGTAGATATATATCTCCACACCTTTTTCTCTCCCAGCCAACGCCCTTCATATATCTGACTATAAACACCACTACGAATAGGTGTTGGATTCGTCTTTTTCACCTGGTTGTTCAGGATAGGTATAGTGGGTGGAATGTTAGTAAGTCGATGAAGGTCGAGCAGCGCTTGCTCGAGCTGGTTCTGTACAGTCGTGATGGGGGATGGGGGGCGGGAGCAAGTAGGAGATTCGTCGATCTGCCGACCATCACTAAGGAGTGACGAAGACGGACCGGGAGCCTCATAGCGAAGCTGTACAAGACGCTGTTGGAGCAGAATTTGATCAAAACCCATGTCCCCGCTGTGGCGAAAAGAACGCTACCTCTTGACCCAGACGCATGAGCTCATATGCTTCATTTCCACCAGAAATATGTTGCTGAACAGCCCGTTCAATTTCTCTGGGGCTGATCAAGAGCTGTTGTAATTTCTCTGCCGTGTCAGCCTGGTGTTGTTTCATCATATCGATCGAACGTTGCTGCATGCGCAACATTGCAACGGGATTTGCAACCTATGGAGCGTGAGTTCATTGCCAAGCCGAGTCAAGGTGAGCCTGACTGACATGCAGCCGCTCCATAGCATGATCAACATCGACATAACACTTGTCCAGGTCACGTGCGATCTGCGCACTTCTGACTGTGAGCCGGACACGCGTCAGAGAAGAATGCAAGTGGGTGGTTGTAATCCCTTACAGAATCCCTTGACTTTTCCGCAATCCGCCCATTTGTGTACCCGACGGTGGACGCTCATTAAGACACTAACACGGATCCAATAAACTGAGATGGGAAATTAGACAACTAAAGCACTCACGCCTCTGCTTCATCGAATGCAACAGACAGTTCGCTGCCGGCCAACAGCGAAGATTGTTCGTTGATGAAGTTGAGTAGCGACGTGCACCGCTGAACCAATTGTGCAGATTTTTCCTGTCCAAGATAACAGGGATGGGAGTAACAAGGAAGGGTGGCAATGGTCTTAGCAGAGGTCGACAACGTCCCAGAGGTGGTTTACCTTGTGCACCGCGACTTGTGAACAAGTTGCATTGATCATCTGTAACACCATCACGCCTCCCGCGGCAAAGGGGACGCCGGATAGCGTCGCGGCTAACTGGGCGGCACCCAACGTGGGTCCAATGACGTTGGTCGCCATGAGTCCGGGAAAATAACAATCTCGAATACAGTGGAAGGATCGAGTCCAAGAGATCCAGGGAGCGAATGGGCCCACAGCAGACGTCACCCACCGTCACTGTCTAATATATAGCCAGGCTTGCGCACAGAAAAGGCACGCGGATCTTGGGGCGTTGAACGAAACTATCCGTGGAACCGAATTTGGAGGCCACGTCTCACTGCTGAAGGTGGACCTACAACCTTCCATATTTTTCCATTAGCTGTGCTGGTGCCTTTTGACATGTTCACGAGTGGGGCGCCCGTCCCGCCGGGGTGTGAAAAATTTCACGCACGCACCAGAATCCGCGAGAGACTGGTATCATGAATCATGATGGTTAGCTTCAGTGTGGACGGGCAACTTTGAATTCCGAGTCGTCCTTGGCGGGCCACAGTATGGCGATGAGCACTGAGCCCACAGCACGGAGAAGACGTGTCTTCATTCTTCCGCGCAGCAGTGGTCGGTCACGTCGGCAGTGTGAGCAAGCTGTTTACCGACGCGATTACACCGCGATCAAGCCGCGTGCTGTCCGGCGAGCTTACTCAGTGTACCCCACCAAGATGGGTCGCAAACGACAACGCTCAACGCAAGTTGCACTGACTGACGACGACGAACAACCCGTCGCTGAATCCGAATCTACACCAGACCTAGACCGTGGCTCGACATCCCAAGCGGACGAGCTCCCCGAGGAGCGGAAGAAGGAGCTCGATGTCTGGGACGCGTTCAAGGAGGAGCACCACGAAGGTCCGTTTCCAACGCATCGTCGACGCGTGCACAGACCGACGTCTCTCATATCACGTAGTTCTCGAACAGCTGCCATTGTCGTTGCATCGCCAGTTCAAGCTGATGCGCGAATTGGATTCTCAGAGCGAGGGTACGCGTCCGGGTGGTCTTCTCGTATCTACGTTTCTGACACTTTTGGCCACGTCCAGTTTTCCATGCAGCTCTCTTGACATACGTTCGGCGATACATTCAGCTGCGAGAGAGTTTTGCGGCACGAAATGCTCAAGCCGACGCTGCCCATGCAGCGGGAGCCCCATCCAACGCAACGGACGTGAACAATGTGGACGTCGATCAGGGAGGCGGCGCGGTCCCAGATGCAATGCAGGTTGACTCTGTCGAATCCTCGCACAATAAAGTGACTACCGTTAATGACGACGTCGCGAACGCTAGCCCTCCTGCGACAAACCAACCAAAGCCCAAAGGGACGACACGCACGCTCCTCCAACACATCGCCCAAACTTCGGAAGAGGCTATCCGGGCTGCCGAAGAGAAAGTGAGCATCGCGCAGACTGCATATGAAACTGTGAGGGAATCGTCCGCGCTTTCCCGCGTTTGTATCGCTCATCCGTGCATGCGATAGGTAGACCGCCACATCCGCCTACTCGACCAAGCTATCAAAGAACAAGAGGCTGCCATATCCCTTGGGGTTCGTCCCGGCACCCACCTAGCCCCGATCCTTCTCCCGGACCTCGTGGTCCCTCGATGGGCACGTCCCCCACGCGTCGAACACAGTCCCGTCCCATCGCTCTCTCCTGAGCCAGGGCTATACGTCGAAGAGTCATCAATCCTCGAGCTTCCCCCATCACAAAACCCATCACCCAAGGCACCCAAGAAGGGGAAGAAGGCTGCCCCTCCCAAGCCCACCAAACCCGAAAAAGAGGAGACCCAACCACCCGTTGTAGTTGGCAGCGAAGAGCCTCCTCGCATCCGTCGCACGGGTGTCCGCCTCACTATTCCTGCTCAACCTCCGGCCGCAGGGCCGAGCGTTCCAGCCAATCCGAATGAAGACCGGTATTGCTACTGCAACCAGGTATCGTTCGGAACGGTGGGTATTGTCGCTTGTTCTTTCTCGCACTTTTCCGCCGCCTTCTCAGGTCGACTTCCCTATTTATTTCCGCCCCTTTTATTCTTTGACTGTTGCTTACTGTCGCTGTCGTAGATGATCGCATGTGACAACGAGGGTCAGTGTAAGCTGGAATGGGTAGGTTGTTTCGTCACTGCCCTGGGAGATGTACTGACAGGCACGCTTAGTTTCACCTTGGGTGTACTGGTCTTTCGGAAGTGCCGAGCAAGAAGACGAAGTGGTACTGTCGAGAATGCAAGCTCAAGTTGACACAGAAGGGGAGATCCAGAGTTTGAGATCCGAGTACGCCAACATCAAGGCCAGAGAGCGTGGACAGCTAGCACATGTGGTATAATACAGCAAATAACTTATCCTAGCGTGAGTCGATCCATGAACTAGTCCGCGGCGACGCTCATATTGAGCTTGTTGGCGAGTGTCTCCATATATACCTCTACAAATGGACGTCAGCTAAAGTGATCGGCTTGACAGGGAAAGTCTACCTGTTTCATGGCGAAGTTTCCAATACTCGGCAAGGAGCTCGTTGAGCTCGGCTTCGCTCTTCTTGAGGTGTTCCGCCATCTGGGTGATGTTAGATGAATGCCATGAGCAAGGCAAGGCAATTACCTTTGCCTCGGTGTCATCGGCCTCTATGCGGAGTTCCTCCACTAGTTTGTCGTTATCGCGGCGTTCAATGTCCATTTGCTCGTATTCACGTTGAAGTCGTTCGATGGTCTGTTGGCTTGCGTGACGCTTCTCTTCTGCATGCCTCTGAGCGCGTTCGAGCTTGTCTTGGGCATTTGCGAGCTGTCTGTGCACTCGCTGAGACGCTGCATGAGCGAGGGAAACTAGAACGGGGAGAAGGGGACGACGTGCCTCCTTTTTCATTTGGAGTTCGATCCGCTCGATCTTTTTATAGTCTTGGCTATCTTTAACGTCCGCGAGCTCCTTTTGGGAGCTTTCTAAGAGTTGGGCTTCTTTCTCGATGGCCTGGAGTTGTTCTACACAGCTTCGTACGTCCTAAGGGGTGAAAGTAGGTCGAGGAGCAGATCAAGAGGGAAGGAGGCACCTTTTCGATGTTGGTCAGGACGGTGATCTTTGCCTGGAGATCTCTTGCCTTTGCTTCGTGCATGGCAAGCGTTTTTTTATCGTCGATGGCAGTAGCACCCATTGAGGTGATGTTGCGCTTTATTCTTTCGGGGCTTTGGACGATCCTGCTCCTGGTGCGCTGTATGTTGTCCAAGAGGAGGGAGGTTTCGGAGTTTATGTTTTCCTTTTTCAAGATGATGTTTGCTTTTTCGACCTTGAGGGCTTCGATGTCCTTTACGACGACCTGAGTTGTTTCCTTGGTGGCCATGAGATGGGCTGTTATGGCTGCGTTGTCTGTGCGGAGTTGGTCGCACTTTGGCTCGTCTTTTGCGCGTTGGGCCCTGGGATGTCGCTCGAGAGGGGACGAGGATGTCGAGGATGGTGCTTACTTGAGCGTGTCGAGTTTGTGCTGGAGGGCAGCGAGTTCCTGGGCGACGCGCTCCCTCTGCTCGATGATGGTCGTGGACTCGTCGCGGAGCCTGTTCACGAAGGGCGTGCATTGCTCGGCAAACTTGACAAAGTTGATGAACGCGGAGAGGATGAAGCGGGTGCGTTCCGTGTCTGGGAGGTGGAGGTCCTTTGAGCTAAAGTCCATGATGCGGGCGGCGTGTGCAAAGCGGGTGAGGTGGCAGAGGAGGAGGTTGTGTGCGATGCTGGCGGCGTAGAGATCCTGGACGGGGTGAGGAGGGGCGCGGAGGGGGAGGCGAGACGTACGGTGTTTGGGTCGTCCAGGGCAGCGAGGGCGTTCTGGACGGGGTCGTGGAGGACGTCTGGGGAGATGGAGGTGACCTGCTCGAGACAGGCGGAGTACACGCCGGTGACAAAGTCGGAGGAGGGGCGGGCGAGCTGCTCGTTGCTGACGGAGAGGCCCCACTCGGAGAGGGCGGCCATGATCTCCGGGGCGGACATGTTTGGGAACCAGTACTGCCCGGCCATGGTGGTGGTGATGCGACGCGACGGTCACGTGGCCTCTAATTGGACGCGAGCGTGATTATCCGTTTCGTCGACTTGAGCTGCCATGTCCGACCCCCAAAAGCCACCCAGAAAGGTCCGTTCACCGTCCCCGTCCCCTTCTCTCCCCGACCGTCCCACAGGCCCCCTCCAAGTTCAAGCCTGCCATCCCCGGCGCGCCCTCCTCCGCCGCAGCGGGTACGTGGCCTTTCCTCGCTGCGTGTCCGTCCTCATGCCGTTCATCAGCACGCAAGACTCTCAAGAAACCCACACCCATGTCCCCGTCCGCCCACCGCGACGTGCTCGAAATACCCGACTCTCCCTCCGCGCCACTCCCAGCAAAGCGCATCTCCGCCGACTTCTCCCAAGCCTCTCCCTCGAAGCGCTTCAAACCCTCCTTTCCCCTCGACATCGACCACATCCCCCACACGACTTCAAAGGGAAAAGCCCCGTACTCAGCCCGTCGCTCCTCCGCGGACCGAGGAGAGCCGTCCAGCGAGGTGGATTCTCTCAACTTGGGTATTGGTCGTGCTAAAGTTCCAGCTGACCCTTTCAAGTCTTCTCGCAAGCTCCCGCCACCCTTTGCGTCTCCGCGTCCTCTCCCGTCTACCCCTCAACAGACATCGCGTGACTTTTCGGACCTCCACTCGGTACTTTGTCTCTTGCAACCATATCCACCGTCTCTTACATCTACCAGAAATCGCTCGATGACCTCCGGTCTTTACTCTCGTCCAACCAGAATATCCGCGCCATGATCGGAAAAATGATATCCGATCATGTTCAGAGCACCCAAAATCACGACATCATAACTCTCTCCCTCTTCTTGTCAGTGCCTCTCCTCGCGCCATCTTTCTCGGCACCTCATTTCCCTGTAGATCACAGGCAGATGACCGTATTCGTGCCGTTAAACAACGCATCGCCGCCCTAGATCCAGTCGAGGAATTCGACCAACGTTCTCGCTCGCTCCCTGCCCCCTTCCCCATGTTGCCTTCAGCAAGTACCACCAAACAACTCGATACCAGTCACACTCCGCCCTCCTCTATGGCTATTTCGGACACTTCCAATACTACGCTCGACACCATCGCATCAACCAATAATGCTTCCAACATGACCCATGACACTCCTATGACAATGGATTCCCCAGACCTCGTCGAACTCGATTTAGACATATCCGCGACAACCCTTGTTGTCGGCGACAGTGACGATGCATATTACGACAAGTTTGACCCGATTCCAGATGACTTGGCCTTCTTCGACATGGACATGGACAAGCCCGAAATACCCCCACCAACTCCTTCTTCGTCGATGTCTGTTCCAGTTATTCCCGCGACTCCTCGCGCACGCATAGATCATACCTCATCACCATACTACAGAGAAGTCATCACAATTCTCAAGAATACCTTCAAGTTGTCAACTTTCCGCACTAACCAACTAGAATCCATCATTGCCACGTTGGATGGCAAAGATGTCTTTTATCTTGCCCCAACCGGAGGCGGCAAATCTCTTTGCTTCCAACTCCCCGCTCTCTGCGTCACAGGCAAAACCCAAGGAACGACCTTTGTCATATCTCCCCTCATCTCGCTCATCGCGGACCAAGTCGCAGCCCTGCGGAAGAAGGGTGTTCCCGTTTTCCCCCTCACCAGTGCTGCAGAGGAAAACGAAGTCCGGCAGGCGATGCGCATGATGAGAAGTAATGCCGAGGAAAAGCCGAAGCTAGTATACACCACTCCAGAAAGGTTACAGAAGAGCGACTCTCTCAAGGATGTCGTAGATCAACTGTACGGGGAGAAGCAGCTGGCAAGATTCGTGATCGACGAGGCACACGTCATCGGAAGCTGGGGAAGAGATTTCCGTGCCTCTGTAGGTCTACAGTCTACCATCTTGACCATCCAAATCGCGCGTTCCTGATTTGAGCACCAAGTATGCAGAGTTGAATATTCTCCGCAAGAACTGGCCCAACGTACCCATCATGGCGCTCACCGGCAGTGCAAACAAAGACGCGATACAAGACATCAAGCACAACCTTGCGATGCGAGACCCTGTCTGCCTCGCCCAGTCTTTCAATCGCCCCAACCTACACTATTCGGTCCGCAAGAAACCGACCCTAAAGAAGGACCTCGTGCAGAACATCGCGGGATTCATCAAGACACACCACCCCAACAATACTGGCATCATCTATGCGCTGTCGAGAGCCGAGTCCGAGGAAATGGCACAGAAACTCAGGGAAGAGTGGGGAATAGAGGCGAGACATTACCACGCAGGTATCGACAGCGAGGAGCGGAAGCTCAACCAGGACGATTGGATGGCAGGGAGATGCAAGGTTATAGTGGCCACGGCACGTATCAGGTGCTACAGCACGAGTCATTGCAGCTCACCTTCCAATAGATTGCCTTTGGGATGGGAATTGATAAACCAGATGGTATGCGTTATGACACTCCCTGGGGACGATGACCCTGACCTTTATACTCAGTTCGATTCGTCATTCACGCAACATTATCAAAGGACATGGATGGGTACACGCCATTTCGTCCGACTAGCCAGTGCCTGGATTAACGGATTCCTTAGGTATTATCAAGAAACGGGACGAGCTGGGCGAGACGGTCGATCCTCTGACTGCGTTCTTTGTAAGGGTTTCTTTCCTCTAGACCCTTGTCACTCACGACATACTACCTCTCGCTTCCAGTCTACACGTTTAGCGATGCTGTCAAAATCGAAAAGATGCTTCGGAATCCCAACAGCAACGATCCCACACGCGATAAACCTTCTGATGCCGAAATCGAACGCCAGGTTGCCAAACTCTCAGGTGTCGCTGCTTATTGTTGCAATGAATCTGATTGTCGACGCGTGCTCCTTCTCCGTCACTTTGACGAGGAGTTTAAGCCAGAGGATTGCCACAATCAATGCGACAACTGCCACAGGCCCGGCACGCTTGTCCGGCATGATTTTACCACAGAAGGCCAGCAAGTCATTCGACTCTTGCAGGAGATGATGACCGTGAACACCAGTCGTGGCGTGACGCAAGGCCAGCTCAAGGATACATGGAAGGGCAAAAACAACAAGGCCGTCCAACAGTACAAGAAGCTCCCCCTGTACGCTTCCGGTAAATCGCTGAGTCACCCCACCATTGAGCGTATATACAACCACCTCGTCACCGAGGGGGTCGTCTCGGCGTATAGCGTCCCATGCAGCAGTGGCTATTCTAATACTTATATCCAAGTAATTGGCTTTTTTTGCACTTCGCCCGTAGACACTGACATGGTCATTAGCTCGGTAGTGCCGCTCCGGATTATCTGGACGGAAGCAAACAATTGGTGTTATCCTGGAAAGAAAAGGATGCAGATTCCAAACTGTCCACAAAGAAGACAAACGCAAAGCCTGCCAGTGTGCCGCGCAAGAAGGGCAAGGAACCGGATCCTCAGCCGATATCCCATTATCTTAATTTGTACGAGGACATCGAGGACGCAGACGATCCGTCCGAATCGGAAGCGCTCAAAGACGCGGTTGACAATACCGACGTGCCCGAGCCGACGACGTCAAGGATCTCGCAGGCTGGTACCGCGCGGTCAACCGGTTCAACGAACCGTTCGGCGGTTTTGCAAGAGCCGACGACGTCAAGGGTTCCGCAGTCCGGTACATCGCGGTCAGCTGGTTCGACGGACCGTTTGGCGGCTTTGGAAGAGCCGACGACATCAAGGATTCCGCAGGCTGGTGCGTCGCGGTCGGCTGGTTCGACGGACCGTCCGGCGGCTATGCAAAACACACCGGCCGCGGTCCCTGAAGATGACCCCGCTGCGAGGTTGCAGCGGTTGAAAGAGGCGAGACGTCTGGTAAGTGTTTAGATTGGCTTCTCGATCGGCGCGTGGACCGTTCTCGCAATATAGGTCTCGGAGAGGTTCATGAAATACCCAGAGGACACTATTCTGCAGGATGACACCCTTCAGCTCCTGGCATTGACCGACCCGAAAGGTATGTCATGATGACCGCCCGTTACGGCGACGCGCGCAAATTAGCTGACGAATGGACGCGTACCACAGATGAACAAGCATTTAAAAGCATTCTCATGGACTGTGAGGAACCAGTGCTGGTCGAGGACAAATGGAACTCCTTTGGTCACGAATTCCTTGCTGCCCTCCGGAATGTGTGAGCTTTGATGCGGGTTTTGGGACACTCATCTACTGACATCGGGAGAATAGATCTCACGCACGCAAACCATTTGATACCTTCAAGATGCGTCGTGAATTTGCATTCAACGGATGAGCACTTTAAGCTCATCATTGATGACTCCACTTCCAAAGAGCACTATACAGTACAGTTGCTCACAATGCATAGGGTTGTAGATAATGCATAAGTTTGAGGGGGAGAAAAAAAAAAGTTCTTTCGATCATTTTACTGCCAGCCAAGATGCATCCTGGTAATGCATAATTCTCATATGCATTGGTTTTTGGTAGTTCCGACCGTATGCATTGTGAGCAACTGTACTGTATTCATTCATGTTCCCTTGCACATATCATGTATTGTTTTCTACATTACTGTACGAGCCATTATCGCTGTACCTTGACACAAATACCGAAACGAAACAAGAAGCAATGACGAGAGAAGATGCATGACGGAGGACATCTAACTGAAGCTAATAACCACCCCCGTCGCCTTGTACGGCCCTCTGCGACGCCATCTGTCGGCGTTGTGCGTCCTCCAACTTGGGACAATTTGAGATGCCGTGACCGAGACCTGAAAGGGGCGTGAATATCACGAGTCGAGAGTACGAGCACGACCTTACCTCCACAGACCGGACATCCCGTGAGGGACCCCCCTTGCGCCGCACGTGGATCCTGGATGGTTTGCAAGAACGGAGGGACCCTACGCATCCAGTTCAGTACCAGCACATGAAACCGAGTAGTAGAGAGAGAGCCAACGCACTTTTGCCCCGCCTCCATCAACAAATATTTGAGATCCAACAACGTCTGTTCGGGCGTACCCATGTTCACAAACGTGGTCGCGATGCCCGTTTTGCCGCTCCTGCCCGTACGCCCGATCTGGTGCACGTAGTCCTCGATCTCTTTCGGCATGGAAAAGATGATGACGTGTTGGATGTCGTTGAAGTCGAGTCCTTTGGAGGCAACGCTGGACGCGACCATGACGTCTTTGGCGCCAGATTTGAAGGACTTGATGGCGTATTGACGTTCTTCTTGGGCTGTTGGAGGGTCGGGCGTCAGTAAAAGAGGATCCTGGTACGCGTGTCATGAGAACGTACATTTCGAGCCGTGAATCGCGACTGCTTCGACGCCTTTCAAGAGGAGGTATTCTTGTATATCTGCGACGAGAGCAAGTTCACGCCGTCAGGGCCAATGAATGGAAAGGACGTTGCACGGACCATCGACCTCGTTCTTGTTCTCGCTGAAGATGATCACGGGCGGCGCCGTCTTTTGTAGACACTCGAGGAGGTACACCATCTTTGCTTCCTGCTTGACGTATTCGACGACTTGGAGTACGTCCAAGTTGGCAGCGCCTGCACGGCCGACGTTCACGAGCACAGGTCTGACGAGTGATTGTTGTGCAAAGTCTTGAATCTTCCGCGGCATCGTGGCAGAAAAGAGGAGTGTCTGGCGTTGACGCTACACATGCAGGTCAGAGGCTCTTCGGAAGGCGACGGTTGAGAGACGCACCTTGAAGAAACTCATGATATTTCGGACGTCGTCCTCGAACCCCAAGTCGATCATGCGATCCGCCTCGTCCATACATAGAAACTTGCAATTCGCAAACCCGAACTTCTTCTTCTCCAACATGTCTATCAGTCTACCAGGTGTGGCGACGACGACGTGAAGTCCCTTGTTCAACACGTGGCTCTGCTCGCCCATGGATATGCCACCTATACACAATAGCGTGTTCAGAGGAGGATATTTGTGATCTTTGGAGATGGCAGCCGTCCATGAGAGCACGTTTTCGTACGTTTGCGTGGCAAGCTCGCGCGAGGGACAGAGAACGACACCAACGGGACCTTCGCCACGGACCAAGGGAAGACGGGCTTCATCTTCGAGAGCGAACATGATGAGGGGAAGACAGAAAGCAAGGGTCTTTCCGGAACCTGTGAACGCAATCCCGATCATGTCTCGACCAGAGAAGCTGTAGGGCGTGAGCGCGCTGGGTTGTCCGACGAGAAGAGGAAACCTACGCAGTGGGTATGCCTTGGAGCTGGATGGGGGTGGGGGTGATGATTTTCTTGGACTTGAGGAACTGAAGCATAGAATCTGGTATTTTCATATCCTGAAACATTATGAGAGTCCTCATGTTTTGAATGCGGATAGCTACTCACCTCAAAGTGCTCGATGGGAGGTGGTATGTCCTCACCATCGACGATGATGTGGTACTTTTCGCGTAGACGTCGGTGCTGCTCTTCTGTGCGTTCGCGGATATACTTTGGAGGTCTCCATCTGAGCGGGGGATCAGGTTAAAGCGTTGTGGGCAGGATGGCGCGCGTACGAAGTCCTGAGCGACTCTGAATACTGTATACCCTTTGCGAGCTCCAGATCCGAGGCGAGCTTTCTCCGACTAGCTATTGCAGACAGAATTTCGGCGTCGGCCTCCTCAGCCTTTTCTACCTCTGTCTTCCCTGCATCTAGAAGAAGTGGGGGTGGTGAGACGAGGCGACGGGAGATGAATGCAAGACGCGCACCCTCTGCGGCCTTGCGAGAATGGACCTCCTGGGCCTCCAAGAGGAGCGTTCTCTCCTTCCTTGCGCCTTCCCTGCGTCTCTCCTCTTCGCGTTCCGCATCCTCCTTCTCGAGCAGCTCCTCTAGTTGATGTTTTGCCTTTTCGCGGTCCGAGGTGGACGACAGCGCAGAGAGTTTGGCGAGTTTGGCCTGGCGTCGTTGAGCGACGGGGACGTACGGTTCGTAGGTGTCGTCGCCGTCGTCGAGCTTGTAGACTGGCGGCGAAGGCGAGCGTTGGATGCGGCGCTGTTTTTGTGTCGAGTCGGACATGTCGACAAAGTCGCGTCTTGATGGCGGACCAGTTCGACCCCGCGACGCACCCCCACAGACGATGTAAGTGCCCTCTGCGCATCCGCACCTCCTCCTCACCCCCCGCAGACAACCCCCTCACCAACACACACGTCCTTGTCTCTCCGCACCGTACAAGCCGTCCTTGGCTTGGTCAGACAGAGCCCCCCGCACCGTCCAATCTCCCCCGCTATGATAAGAGCTGCTATCTCTGCCCGGGGAACGCCCGCGCGAACGGTTCGATCAACGAGGACTACACGGCCACCATGGTGTTCGAGAACGACTATGCTGCCGTTCTCCCACCGCCGGGCCCCGCTGCCCCCGCTGCCCCCCATCCCTTGCTGACCACCGAGCCGATCCAGGGTGCCTGCGATGTCGTCTGTTTCCACCCGAGACATGACCTAAGTCTGCCCACCCTCCGCACAGACGACATTGTGACCATCGTCCAAGAGTGGACACGCATATACCATCATCGGGGCACTCAGGACGGCATCGAATATGTCCAGATTTTCGAGGCAGGTCGCTCTCTTATCCCCAGCGAGTGCGTCGGTTGATCACAGGAAGTTCAGAACAAGGGTGCGATGATGGGTTGTTCCAATCCACATCCCCACAGTCAAGCGTGGTCCACCTCTATACTTCCTACTCTCCCGGCCAAGGAGCTGAGCAATCTGCGCAGTTACGCCCAGTCCCCTGCAGCAACGACCAATGGGCCAAAGGGGTGCCAGAACAAGCCGTGTCTCTTGTGCGAATACGTCACCTATGAGCGTACCGCAAGCGAGCGCATCGTGGTCGAGAACGAACACTTTGTTGCTCTAGTTCCGTGGTGGGCTTATTGGCCATTTGAAGTATTGGGTAAAAGCACTTTCCGCTCGAGTTCGTTTCGAGAGCTCACCCATACCAGTGTTACCATACAAGAGGCATATACCCTCCTTGTCCCATTTCACCCCAGAAGAGACCCGCACGTTCGCAGAGATCATATCCCAGGTCACGATCCGCTACGACAATCTCTTCTCCTGCTCGTTTTCCTACGCCATGGGCATCCACCAACGGCCCCTCCCACCCAAGCGTGTCGATGGAGCACTGGTGGAGGACGAGGATGATATTGCCCATTTCCACGTCCATTTCGAGCCCCCGTTGCTGAGGAGCGCAACGGTGCGCAAGTTTTTAGCTGGGTATGTCGTGTCCTTGTTTGCTCCAGATCAGGGCTGATGTGTCCGGACAGATATGAGGTCATGGCGGAACCTCAGCGTGATCTCACGGCGGAACAAGCTGCACATCGGCTAAGGGCGTGCTCGTCTGTACATTATTCGCGTGGGTAAGTAACTACATCCTCCCGAACCCCCGATGGTTGGTAACCACATCTCAGATGACTTCCCCGCGATTTCGTAGACGTGATAGAAAGAGAGGGGTGCTCGCTACCACGCGCTGAGCTTGTAATGTGCTAAGACGAGTCGATGAGACTAGTGTGTTGTATGGGGAAGTAAACGAAAGTGATTGGGACAAGCAGTAGAAAAGGACTCGTACCAATTTGACCTAGGCGTTTGGTTCCAGGTACATACTAGTATCGTCGTCCGAGTCAACGCGATCCACGCACGGCTTGCCTTCTCCCACTTCACCTTGCTCTGCGTATCCGACGGACGCACGCACGATCCCCGATGCCTCGCCAAGGTCTATGACTTGCACAAGACCAGACCCCTTCCTGATTCCTATTCGACGCAACCTGCCTGTTGTCCGAGCCTCGAGCGACGGACACGCTCTGGCGCTGCAGATTCACCATTGCCCACATCACTGAAACATAATTTTATTGGTAATGGGATGAGCTGAGTTATCTACTACCACGTCTGATAACAAAATTAAGTTTATTTTCTAGAAATGTTTTTGAATACCATTTCCTTCCTGGTTTGGACTCCCTGGAGGGCGTATCTACAAGCATCTGTCAATAAAGGGGATCTCCCACGGCATTTCTGGTTTGTAAACCTAGCCCCTCGGCCCCTCCGGGTCCAGGAATATTTATTGCAAACATACTAGTCTTTTCCCGAGGCGGAATTTGTTTACCACTATGTATTGGCTAAGTTGTAGGTACATATCCGGTCATGCCCGAGGTGTTAACCCGTTACATGGCGTTAAGAGGTCAGTACCTTGACCTTCATCCCGCCATTATTGTTTCATCTAATTAATCGTTCGTACCTAGACTTCATGATATTCTAGGAACTTACATCATGGATACGGACATATGGTGGGTGTTGAATATCCGCGTTACACGGCGTTAAGAGACTTCGTGATATTCTAGGCATTGACACAAGTTACTCGTGAGGGACGAGTATCTCGTCGCAAAGCCAACGTTAGAGACAACTACATATCGAAGAGGGGTTTACGTTACAGGCCAACCTGGAATCGGTAAGTCTTGGACAACATTTGTGGCACCTCGAACTTGAACCTTAGCTCCTTGTCTCATGCCGCCAGGAAAAACGCTTTTCCTCATCTATCTACTCGTTTAACGTCTCAGCGACAGACAGGCGATCGCATTGCAGTTCTAGGGTGGCGAAGATTACTATGCGCTCTTTAGAGACACCGTTACCTTCCACCTGGTCAACAAAGCAGTACCGCTAGATCAATGTCCCTACGTGTGGGCTATACCAGGACGGAGTTGTACAGGCGAGAGTATTTTGCGGGCTGTACACATGGATTCGCCATCCGTGGTTCCAGACCACGTCGCCCAGGGCCGCGTGTTACAAGGAGTGGAGCAAACAAGTAGGCGCTAAGTGCTACATTATGGACATTTGGTCTAAGGAGGAAGTTGTGGACCTTGCGTAAGTCGAACACTCTGCATTGCGGCGAGATCTGACAAGACGCTCAGCACACTGTTGGAACTGGACATCCAGCGCATGACCACCCTCGCGAAGGAGTGGGGCAACCTTCCTCGAGGATTGCTGGAATACTGCGTCGATTTCCAGGACTGGGAAATCAGGGCCCATTACCGTAACAGAGCCGGAATGGCTGTCGAACAATGTAAAAGCATGATGGACGCAGGAGTGTAACCAACCTCCCTGATCTCCCGTCGATGTTCTATTTCTTTCGGCCGATTCAAATTCATACCTCATCTCACTTGCCCTTCAGACTCGGATGTTTGATGCGTTTTCCGCATCGATATAAAAACAGCTGTAAGCATAACATAATGTTCTAAGGCGTGAAGTCCGGAGTTCCTGAAACTGCCACGTAGACCTGTTTGACCCTGAAATATTTCAACGATATCCATGGGGCCCGTCGATACTAGGTCTACGAAGTGAGATAAATACACCCACCTCCAGCCTGTCTACTCAGCCATGTCTTACTCCCAGCACCTTGTATCACCTACACTGCCAACTGCCCTTGCAACTCGTACACATGTAGATTTACCTGGCTATGATCTCTGGTTGTCCAACGTATGCTTCGTTCCAATGATTTTCCCAGTGCTCATGCCAAGTTCAGATCGACAACGTTCATGTCCTGCCGACAGAACTTGATGTCCCCATGTTTAAGGAGGCTCTCTCCAAAGTTCTGCAACTATACCCACACGCTGCGGGGCAGCTTCGATGTAGTGATGGTCGTTGGTCTGTGGGTTGATTTACAGGAATCGGCTAGACTCCTATCTCACTTCTCTTAGATTGAACTCACCAATACTGCTGTTCCTGTGGACATTGATTTCAAGCTCGACATGAACTCTAACTCACTCCTGAACGGCGATTGGGTTATCCAGGATGATATATCCCCGTTCCTAAACCATCAACCTATCGATGCTAACCTTGTCAACGGCGGTGCCCCCCTTCTTCGTCTTAAATTAACTTTCTTTAAGGACGAAACTTGTATCGGAGTCTCTTGGCATCACACACTTGGTTTGTCACTTTTCCTGATCCCATTCGCATGCTTCTGATTGCTCAACACTAGGTGACGCTATCTTGCTGTCGCGTTTCATGCACACCTTCTCCCAATTTTATCAAGCTCTACCCCTGCAGTATGCAGCTCCAACCTTCAAGAAACACCACTTTTCGACACCGTCATGTTCTATTATAGCCGAGTTTTGGCCCCGCATGCCTCGCTTGCACGAAGATTGTTTCTTCAGCGAGTTTGGAGAAATATTTGCTGAATCGTGCAAAAATCTCGAACATCTGAGATGGCGGTTCGAAAGTCACGACCTCTCCGAGCTTCGTTCGGCACTCTCTTCCCATGGACAGGGTGAAATATGCCTCTCGAAACAAGACTGTCTTACAGCTTATCTCGTCGCTATATTAAATCATAACAAAAATGTGCCTGTGCAACAAGTCACGAATGCAAGCAGCGTAAGTAGTTTATATAATCGGCGTTAGTGTCCTCATTTGTTTTCAGTATCGTAACATAAGCGCTTCGTTCGTCGACGGGGATGTGGCAGGCAATCTGATACAATGTGTTCGTGCATTCCATTGATTTCTCGCTAGAACCGATTGATGAATAGTGCTGAACTCACCAGGTTCCTGCTACTGTTCCGACGGATTTGGCTGGAATTGCTACGGCTCTTCGACATTCGCTGATACAGTGCAAGGAACCCGATTACCTCTATGGTTGGGTGACAGTGGCAAGCAACCACATGCTCAAGATAGCAAATGCTGGAAAATTATTTCTCTTTCCGTCCCATGACAATGTCGTAACCGTCAACTCAAACACAGTGTAAGTAACTAAGTTGTGCAAATATTTCAAAGCAACTCGAAGGCTTATTTTCACGTTAGGGTCGACTGGTGTGGTGCACATTTTGGATGTCCCGAGGGTTCCCGGTTTCATTCGACCGGAATGGCCAAGTTCTATCTAAGATGTTTCAGGTCCAATCCAACGAAAGGAGACGACGGTGTATGGCGAGCTCGGCAGTCGGTTGATATCTCGATGGGAGTGATGTCCGAACTGGAACCTAAACTCCTTGAAACGCTTGCTCGTGGCATCCAACATAATCTCAACAATGAACTTGGAAATGCCGACTGCCGTCGGCGAAAACCTTGCTCGACGGTAACTCGACGGGAATTCAGTGCAGCAGTGAACTATTCAAAACTCTCGTCGAATTCTGTCTAAGAAATATCTACTCTTTATTTATCTATCAGTATGAAGGCTTGTAACCGTGACAATGAGTCATAAAATAGTCATATTGTCCTATATCCTTGTTCGAATTACTCTTGCTCTTCACCCAAACCGGAGAATATCTACCCACCCATTAGCAATGCAGTGGCTCATTTGATGTCAGGACTTACATCTATCAACGAAATCGCAGCAAGATGAGGACGTCGAGAGAGCGCGCAGGAGGCTCCGTCGACAGCAGCAATGAAGCACATCGATCCGCAGACCAGCAGAACTGCCCGACAATGCGGAGGATGAGCGTAGACGAACCGACAAGCCGTGGGTCGGGTCAAAAGACTGCAAGTCGGTCGAGCCAGGCGGTGCCGAATGAAATAGGGACATTACATGAAAAGATGAATACATAGGTGCAGACGGGGAGGTCACAGGGACGTACCTAAACCACGAGGAGGTGTGTCGAGATGCGTCGATCGAGGGGGAGGCTAGAAAAGTCAGACAAACCCGGAGGTGCAAATGGACTCAACACATCGGACGGTCGCATCGCATCCATATCGGCAAGGCAGATACATTGGTTGCACGCCGGAGATACTGGCCCCCCCCAGGATTGTCCAAGGATCAATCAATCAGTACTCTAATTATATTAGTGACCGCCTTAGCACCAAATGTTGGTGTTGATGTCACGGCAGTCCAGTCCCAACACGTAAATACATCTAGTGCTGAATCAGTTCCGCTGATCATTCTCTCTCGATATGACGATAAATGTGAGGCTGTTGCATTTTACACACTGCTGTTCATACATCCAACTAAGAACTAGATGACGTAGTTGCGTGCCCAGTGCTACAAAGTGATGGTTACAGTTTGGGCGTTTAGAGATACCAATATACCATCTTTTATTTGAGACAAACACGAGACAACAGTCTGGGAGAAAAAGAGATGAGATTCAGCGAGGACTTGTGGACAACGCCATGGCCAAGTCAGAGCTCGTCGACGCGCATGTGTCAGTCAAGCAATGCAAACGCGCCATAGACGCGCTGCACGGATACGCCACCAAGCTCGAGAAGAAGCGCGCCGAGACCGAGCTCTTGCCGGGCAGGGAGCAACACATATGGCTCCAGATCACCGTCAAGACCATGCATCCAGAACAAAAACTCAAGCCGTATCGAATGTACGTCGCCCATAGCCCTACCGGATGGCCGTTCACGTCTGGCTCAGCCCCCTAAAATACCCGCTGGTCGATCCCCGGACGTCGGGCGTGTGTCTGATCACCAAAGATCCTCAACGGCAATACAAGGACCTTCTCGAACAACATCACATACAGTTTATATCCAGAGTCGTCGGGGTGGATAAACTCAAGGGAAAATTCAAGGGCTTCGAGGCGCGCCGACTGCTGCTAAAGGAAAACGCCATGTTTCTCGCGGACGAGCGGGTGATACCCCTCCTTCCACGGCTGCTCGGCTCGAAATGGTTCGATGCTAAAAAGTATGTGTGGTTTCCTCGGTGATGCGCTCCGCTTGACCCGTCGACTGCTAGACAACCCATCCCTGTCTGTCTGACGCGCAAAGATCTCAAAGGCGAGCTCGAGCGGGCGATCGAGTCGTCTTATATGCACCAAAACAAGGGGACATGCACGTACGTGCTCCGATGTACCGCGCACGACATGCATGCGACTCACGCCCTTCCAGATCGGTCAAGGTAGCATTGCTATCGCATACACCGAAGCAAATACAGGTCAACCTCGAGACCGCACTCCCAGTTATCGTCAGTCGTATCAAGGGTGGTTGGGATAACATTCAGAGTCTGCACATCAAAACGAGTACGAGCATTAGTTTGCCGATATGGACGTGTGATCTTGGGAGTGAGGAAGGCGGACGGTGGAATGGATTAGTTGCAGAAGCTGAAGAAGAGGCGGCGTCAGAAACCAGTGAGGAGGAGGAGGAGGAAGAGAAGGAGGAAAAAGAAGGGGGGGCAGACGAGGAGGAGGAGGAGGAAGAAGAAGAAGCACCTGTGAAACCCAAAAAAGCTGTGGGAGTCAAGCGAGTGTTGGAGGACAAAACAGCGCAGCCAAAGAAACGAGCAAGGAGATAGTTGGTAGTCTTTGTACTTGAATGGCATCCATCTTTGGCAGACTCGCCGGAATTAGACACATACGATCCAGAATCCACACCATGCCTGACCCCAAAGTCCTCTCGACCGAACCCCTCGAGAATGCCCACTCAAAGTGAGTCGTCTTCGCGCCAGGGCGAAACTGACATGGACCGCGCCCAGGTTCGTCGCGTTGACCAAGATCCACTATCAAGACCAGGACGGTGAACAGGTACGCCCGGTTTCGTGCAGCCCTCTCGCATCTCGCCAACGGGCACACCAACGGACAGCGCGTCTGGGAATGTGCCGAACGCAAAGTCGTACAAGGCCACACCGGAAAAGACGGTCTGTCCCCCTCTCTCACACCGCCCCCTGACGCATTCGTGACCTGAACCCCCTCCGTAGCCGTAGCGATTTTTGCCATCCTCAAGTCCAAGACGAACGCCTTCCCCCTGTCGACCGTCATCCTCGAACAATACCGTCCGCCGCTCGATAAACACGTCGTAGGCACGCCCGGGCCCATTCCTCCCTTTCCACTTCGTCTCAGTCTTTCTCCCCGCAGAGTTTCCAGCCGGTTCGTACTCGCCACTCCCCCCCCACGCGCGCGCGCGTATTGACCATCGACTCGGTCCTCAGGCTTGCTCAACGCAGCGACGACCGCGGGCGGCCCCGACGAAGAAGCGCGGGTTGCGGCCCTGCGCGAGTTGGAGGAAGAAACGGGGTACAAGGCGACGCTCCAAGACGTCGTCGACTGTTCGCCTACTGTCGCGTGCGACCCAGGTGCGCACACACATGACGTTCCGAGGGATGCCCCCCGCTGAGGCGTGTCATGCCCGCGTCCAACGTTCGTATGCAGGCATGACCACGGCGAGGATGAAGCTTGTCGTGGTCAAGGTGGAACTCGAGGACAAGATGGAGTATCCGGCTGCCAGCCCGGATCCTGGTGAACATATCGTCGTCAAGGTGGTCGAACTGGCCAAGCTGAAGGGCGTGTTGCAAAGTGCGTGTTTTTCGGGTTCGTGTCTCACTGCGAATGATGTATTCTGCCTCCAAGACTACGACAAAAAGGTATGCGAGATGCTCTGTGCTCAGAACGTGTGTCTAACGTACAACTAGGGTTTCATTGTAGACGCCAGGTTGTCTGCCTTTGCATCGGGGTATGATATTGCGGAGCGTGTCAGAAACGGAGGCCTCTAGCGCCCCACCCAAAAGTAATGTACGAAGATGTAAGTTTACGCAGCATCAATGACGTGCCTTTTTCGATCTGTCGATGTGTGCTCTCAGCTTCTGCTGCTTCTCCCTCAGTGACGCCTTCTTCTTTCCCCTGACAGCGCCACTACTGAGTATCATCATGATCGGCTTGTTCCTCGCCTTTTCTCTATTCGTCGAACTGCTCGGCGTTTCTTTCTTCTTCTTTCCCTTGAGCGAACCGTACTTTTCGCGGCCCTCGCGGCCTTTTTCGATGGACGCAATACGCTCTGCATAGTCTGCCTTGGCCTTTTTGCGAGGGCCCAGGATGTCGTTCTCGGATATGAACGCGTCCGCGGAGCCGTCACCATCGGCGGCCTTTTTAGAGGCTTCGAGGGCGGCAAGTTTGCGCTTGGCCTTGGAGCCGCCGCCGTTTTCGACCGCCTCTGTCGCGGCTTTGATACGGAGATCGTTGAGCAGAGCGAAATCGGCAGGCGTCAGAATCTGTCATGGATTTCAATGCCGGTGGCAATGATATAAGAAGAGACTTTTTACCTTGGTAGTAGCCAAAGTCGATGTCCGGTTGTCATGTGTCTGAGTATCCTTGTCCGTCTCGTCTTTGGCTTGGGTCTCCTTTTCGTCCTCGCTGTCCGACACCTCGAGATCTTCGCCGTCGGAGCTGACGTCCATCCACCCTTCTGAATCCGATTCCGACGAGTCTGTCTCGACATCCCAATTTTCCCAACCTGCCTCGTCATCCTCTTCCATCTCGCCCGTCTCGTCTTTGCGGAGTTTCTCGAGGTGATCTTCTAGGAGCTATGCAAGGTCGTCACATACTTGCAAGGGAGAATAGCAAGGACACGTACAGAGAGACCCTCGATGTCCACGGCTGCGTCCGCCGAGTGCCCGAATGGCAACGGTTGTCGGCCACTGCTGATGCCAATACTCGCGTCCTTGCCCTAAAAAACCATCAGCACGTACCACGAGAAAGCAAAAGAGACCCCACCCTCTCCCGCCGCTTCAACATCCCCGGGTTGACCTCTCGATAGAGCTGCAAGATCCCTCGCGCGGCTGCGGTGACAGCCTTGTCCCTGCTCTTCCTGTAGTCGACCAAGTCGCCGAGGAGATCTTCCTCCATGGCCCATGGCTGCCGCCGACATACTTCTCGGATGGCGTTGATGCCGGCGGCGATGACTTCACTGCCGACGCCGGGATGAACGAACTCTGCGGCGAGTTTCTTGACGACGGGGGTGAGCGCGTCTGGCGGGGTGAGGTCGTGTACGCTTTGTGCGAGTGCGACGAGGATGGCGGGTACGCGGAGTTGGTGATAGGTGAGGTATTTGAGGATGTAGGTGTAGAAAGGGAGAACGGAGAGCTTGTGAGAGCCCATGACACGGGAGAGGAGCTGCATGAGGAGGATCTTGTGGTCGAGGGAAAAGCGCTTGTCGTAGCGGCTGAGGTTGTCGTAGAGCTTCTCGGCAAAGGACTGGGGGTCGTTGAGGAGCTGCAGGGCAGGAAAGTTGGGGGTGGAGGGCTCGGACGGCCCGTGCTTTTTCTATGGACAGTGCACGTTGTGAGTGGGCAGAGACAATAGTTGATGGACGTACCTTTTTGGCGGCGTTGAGCTGCTTTTGAAGTTTTTTGTCGGCACTTCGGGTTTTCTTGTTGATCTCGCGACGGTGGTGGAGTGCTCTGACATCCACTTCCTGTGCGGATTGAGAGGACGCAGAGATCGGAGGGAGATGATGCTCGCCTGGTCTGATTCATCGTCGCTGTCCTGCTCGTCCTGGTCGCCGCCGAGGAAAAAGTAGAGGGATGCGCTCTGTACTTTGATGACGGGATGGAAGCAGGCGAGGGCGACGATGGAGATGGACTTTGCGTCTGTCCATGTCTGCTTTCTCCAGAGCTCCTTTGTGAGAATGACGGCCCACATGGCATCTTCGCCGTTGGGGCCGCTTGGGCGGAGCTTCCCCTTGTCGCCGAGGACGTCTGCGTCCATGCCGCGTTCGACCATGGCGAAGAGCATGGCCTGCACTGCGCGGTTGAGCTTGTGGTTCTTGGTGCGGAGATTGGCTGTGCGAATGTCGGAGAGGATGGTTTTGCGGATAAAGGCGCGGAGGGACGAGGAGGAGGTGCGGGGGAGCAGGGGGAAGAGAGACCTGAGGAGGCTGGCAGGCGGTCAGGGATGGCGGGGAGAAGGAGAAAGGGGCGCACTCGATGGAGGAGATCACGTTTTTGTTGCGGAGGATGACGAGGTTGTGGAGCAGGGTCTTGCGAGTGTCCGGGGCGAGTGCGCCATAGTTGTCGCGGAGAAGGGCGGCGAGATGAGCGGGAAAGTCGGCGGTGTCCTTTGGATAGCAGACGGCGACCTGGGCGATGAAGGTGACGAGGTCGCCGAAGCGGGACGCGTTGTCGTCTGGGCTGAGGAGGAAGAGCTGTCTGATGCTGTTGTAGTGGTTGTACTGCTGCACGAACTCCTCCTTGTACCCCGCCGGATCGCGCTTGATCAGATTCTGCAGCTGCGGCAGATTCGCGGTGAGGAGCGCTCCCCGTCCCATCGTGGTCAGCGGGCTGGTTGGCTTAGTCATAATACATGTACGCTATGTACTCTCCGTCGTCGGCGTCGGTGGGGCAGCGCCGCGACTCGGACCACCCCGGCCCCGACCGCGGGCACGTCCTCGTGGTCCCCCGCGTGCTGATTTCGCGTCGCCGCCCGTGGGCTTGCCCGAGTCCCACTCGCGGCTCCCCATCTTCTCCATCTTTCGCCGCGCGTTCTGTTCCCGGGTGCGGTCGACGCCCTCCTGCACCTTGCGCGTCTGCGCCTGTCTGACGCGCTCTGCCTCCTGCGTCTGTCTGAATGCATCCTCGTCCGCTTTCACATCCTAGTCCTCCTCAGTGGCGCTCTCGGCATGCAGGCCGTGCACGTACCTGGCGTCGCTGCTTGATCTTCTCGTTCTGTTCCTTGATGCGCTCTATGCGCTCGGCGAGCTCCTCCTCAGAGGGCTTCTCCTGCGTCCGCTCGTCAGTCGAGTACGCGTGACGACAGGACAGCACCGACCCGCTGAGGCCCCCCCGTCTTGACGCGCTCTGGGTTCACATACGGCTTCTTCTTCTCTGGCTTGGGCTCCTGCTCGGCCGTCTCCGTCCCTTCTTCCGCCCGCGTCTCCTCCTCCGCCGTCTCTTTCTCAAAGTCGAGTCCGAGCGAGTTGGAGTCTGTCATCAAGCGCTACATTCCCACGCACACACTGATCCGTATTAAATCCCTTCTGATCTGATCTTTGCACTTTGCTCCTTATCGTCGACCATGTCCCTCGCAAACAAGCTCTTTGTTGACGACCCTGCCTTTGCCTTTGCCATCCCAGGCAGCCGCGTCCTCATTCGCGTCGACTTCAACGTCCCCATGAAAGACGATCCGGACAAGGGCCGCTACATCACAAACCCTGCCGTGCGTACCCGAGCGCCCGATCCATCCCCAGCCACTCACCCACCCACAGCGCATCGTCGCCGCCATCCCCACCATCAACTTTGTCCTCGACAGGAGTATGTCCACCCGCCACTTCTCCCCCACCCCCTGACACCCGATGCCAGAACCCAAGGCCGTCGTGCTCATGTCCCACCTCGGACGTCCAGACGGAAAACGCTCCGAGAAAGACTCCCTCAAACCCGTCGCAGCCGTTCTCTCCGAAAAGATAAACAAACCCGTCGTCTTCCTCGACGATTGCGTCGGTCCCGATGTCGAGACCGCCGTCAATGGCGCCCAGGACGGTGCCGTCATCCTCCTCGAGAACCTCCGCTTCCATGGCGCCGAAGAGGGAAAAGGCCCAGACAAGGTAAAGGTCCCAAAGGACGTCGTAGACAGCTTCAAGAACCAGCTCACCGCACTCGGCGATCTCTACGTCAACGATGCCTTTGGCACTGCACACCGTGCTCACGCTAGTATGGTTGGCATCCACCTCCAGAAAAAGGCTGCCGGGCTTCTCATGAAGAAAGAGCTCGAGTACTTTGCAAAGGTCCTCGAGAGCCCCGATCGCCCCTTCCTTGCCATCCTCGGCGGTGCCAAGGTGTCCGACAAGATCAAGCTCATCGAAAACATGCTCGACAAGGTCAACGCCCTCATCATTTGTGGTGGCATGGCTTTCACCTTTGCAAAGACACTCAAAAACGTCTCCGTACGTACAATCCACCGCTTTCTCCTATCGCTCGTCTAAGATCGTCGGAAAAGATCGGAAACTCCCTTTTCGACAAGGACGGCTCGGAAAAGGTCGCTGCCCTCGTCGAAAAGGCAAAGGCCAACAACGTCAAGCTCGTTTTCCCCGTCGACTATATCACAGCCGACAAGTTCGATAAAAACGCCGAGGTCTGAAATATTTCGTCTTGTCGTTCCATCACTAACGCCCTTCGTGTAGAGGGGCAGTGCCTCCCAGGAGGAGGGTATCCCCGAGGGCTGGATGGGTCTCGATGCAGGCCCAAAGAGCCGGGAGCTCTTCCGCGAGACCGTCTTGTCAGCCAAGACGATCCTCTGGAACGGGTGCGTGTCACACCGTACATGTTTAGACGCGCGAACCGATCCCCTCTCGTAGACCCCCTGGTGTGTTTGAATTCGCCGCCTTTGCGGACGGTTCAAAGTCTCTGCTCGACGCAGCCGTCGACGCTAAGAAGCAGGGTTCCACCGTCATCATCGGTGGTGGAGATACCGCAACTGTTGCAGCGCAGTACGGTGCCGAGGATCAGCTCAGTCACGTCAGCACTGGCGGTGGTGCGAGCCTCGAACTCCTCGAGGGCAAGGTGAGCTCTCCTTACTTCAAGATCTACATGTGACTGAGTGTGTCAAGGCCCTGCCCGGTGTCGTCTTCCTGAGTGACAAGTAGACATTGTAACTAGATAGACCCATGAAACTAGACAGAGGGAGCGCAACACTTGTATTATTGGAACCTGGTCGCTCCTTGAATAACCATATTCTATTTTTATGGATCACCTTGTACTGACGCGACAATGTCTGAGCCTGGCCCATCAAACCAATCAACTTCAGAACGTAGGTTCAACTCGCCGCCATGGAGTACGCACTGATTACGGTTCAGAGGCGTCCAAGAAGCGCAACGTCGCCCAGCTCCAAGAAAGCGCAGATGTCACGGACGAATCCATGACCAGTCTAAGCGCCCGCAAAGTCGCCAAAAGTGAGCACACGACGAGGCTCCCGCATGCTCATTGTAACCACCGCCGCCAGTCCACCCCTTTTTCTCCAAACCGAGCGCGTCCTCCGACTCGACCTTTCAATGGCTCAAACCCGCGCTCGGCCCCAAACGCACGTGTCTGCACGGCGTCCACCTCGACCCACCCGCCCGTCCCAAAGTTGCCTTGTTTGACCTGGACGGGACGGTCATCAAGTCGAACCACAGGAACCGCGGCAAGGGCGCCGAGGCGTTGAAGTGGGAGTGGTGGCGACAATCCGTGCCTGCAAAGCTCAAGGAGCTGCATCAAGACGGGTGCGTACGCGATCACGGACATTGTCTCGAGTCCGCACGCCTTGTGCTGATCGTTTTGTCGTCCGTTTCAGATACGCGGTCGTGTTGATATCCAACCAGGCCCTCCACGCGGCAGCGCTGGGAGACTGGAAGAAGAAGATACCTCTCATTGCGAGCGCGGTACGCCACGTCTCGTTTGTTCGCTCGTCGACTGACGCGCTCTCAACAGTTGCCAGATGTGCCGTTCCGCGTGTTTGCGGCGTGTGCCAAGGACGGGTATAGGAAACCGATGCCTGGCATGTGGTACGAGCTCGAACGCATCTTCAAGGAGCAACACGTCGACATCGGTACGTGCGTCATCGACGACGTGAAACTCAGAAGAACGTGATGCTTGGATACAGACAAGAAGGCCACATTTTTCGTCGGCGACGCCGCAGGGCGAGCAGACGACTTTGCTTCGACAGATCGAAAGTGGGCGATAAATATCGGCGTACCGTTTCATACGCCCGAGGTCAGCCCATATCTGTGTCGCCTGGTAGTACCCGCGTTAAACCTCTCGTCACGGGCAGGAATACTTTCTTGGTCTTCCAAAAGCGCCCTACAAGCTCCCCGGATTCCGCGTCTCTAGTCTCCCAAACAGTCAGCTACACGTTCTCCGCCCGTTTTCGAGCGCTGACGTCGTTTATTCTTTCCAGCGACAGATCTCCTTTGTCCACCGACAGCGGAGATTATTCCCGCATCGTCCGAGCCAGAACTCGTCCTCTTGGCAGGGTTCCCTTGCCTCGGGAAATCATCTTTTTACCGCAGACACTTTGCGCCCGTTGGATATGCACACGTCAATCAAGATACCTTGGGAACGAGACCCAAATGCCTAAAAGCGGCAGAGGAGGCTCTCAAGGCGGGCAAGAGCTGCGTGATAGGTACGCCTGTCGCTCTCCCCCTCTCCGCGTGGGTATGAACGCCAATACCAGACAACACCAATCGGGATGCCGCGACGAGAAAGTTTTACGTGGATCTAGTCAAGAAAGTGGGCGCACGCGCGCGGTGCTTTTTCTTTGAAGGATCGATGGATCTTGCATGGCACAACAATTTATACCGCGCATATAACCAGGCCCCGTCGAACGGAACACAGGTGAGAACGCGTCACACATCTACGGTGCTTCGTCGCTGATCGTTTTCACCGTCCCGACTCACTAGCCCCAGAGAGATATCCTCCCTTACCTTGCGTTCATCGGCTTTCGCGACAACTACCAAGAACCTCGGACGAGCGAAGGATTCTCGGAAGTGACCAAGGTGAACTGGGTCTTTGAGGGTGACGAAGAAGCAAGGCAAAGGTGGAACATGTGGTTGCAGATCGACGGCAAGTAAGGCTCGTCGTACTTGGATGGACGGACGGCGTACAGACGTCTATGACTAAGATACAACTATCCCACGATCTCTGACAAACAACGTTGGGAACGAACGAAAGAGGTCCTTGCAAACGATGTAAAAGTGTTTTGGTTCGGATATGCATGTCTCTCAGGACTAGTTGTCTTCTTGCCTGAGTCCACTCAAGTTCTTTGTCGCTCTGCACCGGGTGAGTTGGGCATGGATGAAAGGAAGCGGGTCACGTACTCGACTGGAACGCCAAGCACATCGATCGCATCGATCCGCGTCTGGACATCATCGTCCTCGCTCTGATTCGACTCGACAAAGACCTAACCAACGCGCAGGTCAGCACGGAGTGCCCCCCGCTCACAGTAACAAACCAAAAAAAAAAAGGCACACACGTACATGCAAACTATTCACGCTGGTGAACCGCACAAACTTGAGCGCCACCGGCCGTCCATCCCGAACGTCCTCCTCGCGGAGCGTCACGACCTGGGCAAACACCGCGTCGTCGATGCCCTCCACGTCCCCAAAGCTGATCGAGGGTTTGTTCACGAGCAGCTTGAGCGTCTTGGGCCCGCGTTCGGGCGCTGCAGCGGATCGCAGGACGAGCGTGCGGATGCGCACCGCTTGGTTGAACTGTGTGCATAGATGAGCGCGCTTCGACGCGGCGTCAGCGTGTGGGCTTACGTGGATGTTTAAGAGCAGCTGGGCGTCTGCGCCGCTCTCGAGGTAGACATCGGGCGACGTGTTCAGTTTCTTGGCTGCGAAGATCGATTTGAGGTCGTGCGGTCTCTCCTCGTTTAGACAGTTTATCTGGGAGACGTCCAAGTGCTCCAAGAGCGAGATCTGTCCGAGAGAGGGTCAGTGAGGCAGGCAAGATTGCATGGCGAAACCAGGTTCGAACGTCGTCTTTGGCTGCAGCCATGGTCGATGTGGTGTTCAAAGACGGTGTCACGGTGACGTTGGATTTAACCTTGATGCGATAGGAGGTATTTGCATTACTAATCAACAGAGTCTTGCTCCGTCTGGAAAAACAGCGACAACAAGAACAGCAGTCTAGTCCAAAGTAACGACTACGCGAGTCACTGACCACGCTCGAAAAGAAACGTGCAGGTATTAGGATATCGACTCCCAAGTAAAAAAAGAGGTCATAGTGGTTTAAATTCCACCATCTTTCGACCTCTCCCGTGCTAAACGATCACACACTCATCCTTTGCTTGCTGGCGTGTGGGTCGCCCAACATTAGATCGTTTGTTGCCCATGCGTTTCATCTCCGTCAGTCGTGTCATCGCGCGTTTGTTCCCTTGCGCTGTGGCACATTCAGTCACCCATATAACACATACAGGGGAGAGGAAAGTAGACACACCTGCCGCTCGCATGTACCATCGCTTCGCAAAATCGATATCCTGCTTGATACCAATACCAACCTCTGCATAATAACCTACCGCATACTCGGCCGTGCTCAAACCCTTGTTTGCAGCTTTACGCGCCCATAGATATGCCTCCGAGTCGCTCTGTTTGAGAACACCTTCACTGCCCGTTAGATACCATCCACTCAATGCAAGCTCCGCCTCCGAATATCCCTTCTCCGCTGCTTTGGTGTACCACGCTATGGATCTCCTAGGGTCCACAGGGCACGTGAGGCTGCCATATTCGTAGCATTGTCCAAGTTTGAACTGTGATTGGATATAACCGAGATGTGCTGCTTGCGTATAGAGCTGCTTTGCATATGCAGGGTCGTGAACAACGAACTGTGAGTTGGGCATCTCGTGAAGCATGGCAAGTTCATGTAATGCATGAGGATTTTCCTCGTCCGCTTGTTCAGCTGCGCGCTTGAGCCAATTGATGGCTTCGCGTGGGTTCTTCTGCTCGCCGAGAGAACCAAGCAAGAGGATCATTCCGAGTTTATACATTGCAGCTGTATCTCCAAGAGAAGCAGCCTTGCGATAAAAAGCAGCAGCTCGAGCGGGATCTCGCCGCGTTCCCGCTCCAATCTCGTTACAGACGGCGACACGGTACGCCGCCGGCGGATTGTTCTGCTTCGCGGCCTGCAGATACAGATGATATGCCCGTTCGTGATCTACTTGCAGACCAAGCATTCCTGTGCCATGACAATTGGCGAGGAAAAATTGAGCCTCGTCATACGGTTCATTTTGCGTTGCAAGTCTCCGGATGGTCTTCAGTGACTCTTGGATGAGCAAATCCCTATACCTCTTCACGGCTCTCTGGTCTTTCGCATCGGCTCCGACCTTCCTGGCAGCATCGATGAGGTACTTGGCGTACAAAAAGTGAGCTTCGGGGTCCGGATCTGCTTTGATACGTTGACGGTACTGGTCAATGTATTCCTTGGTATAGGGAGGGGCTGTAAGATCAACAGCCTTGGTTTTACGGGTCGAGAGATTGACCGAAGCTGTAGTACCGGACCGATGAAGAGAGGTTGCTGATGGTCGCATCTCGAACTCGGGATCATCGAATCCTTCGGGAAGGGTGGGTGCTGAACCATACGCGGCTGGTGGGGCTGGTGTCCCTGGAGGACCCGGGGGACCTGAGTGGTATACACCGGTTGGTGGGAGATAGGGCATGGACTGACTCGCTTGAAGAGGGTTTTGACTGTATGGATTGGGAGGGAAGTAGGGGTTCATCGGTGGCTGTGGGGGAGGGGGACCCATACCGAGGACGTTGGAGGCCGCGGCATACAGGTGGTCATATTCACCAGGCTGCGGTGGGCCAGGATGGGTGTGTCCGTGTGGTGCCAAATTCTGCTGAGAACCTTGCCAGCCCGGTTGAAACTGGTTTTGGGGATAGTGTGGTTGCGAAGACGGGTTCCGGGGAAAGGGAGCCGGTGGCTCAGAGGAGGGATATGCGCTGGTAGGCGGAGACGCTGCATCATCATAACTGTACATGCTCACAATATCAACATCTGCACCAGCCTGTGGGGGATTCCCGCCTTCAGGGTAACCGACATTGCTCGGGGACAGCTCGTCAGCATGGCCCGGGTAGTGAGGGTCTGTTTGTCTATAAGGGGGCAAAGGAGGGGCTGCATTGGCGGGAGGTAGGGTATTGGCGTGTCGAGGGTGATAAAATCCTCTCTGTGGGGTCTGCATGGACATGGACGTTCCTGCACGAGGAATGGGATCGTAACTGAATGACATGGCACTATATCCACGGGGGGGAGGGTCATTTATGCGCATAGCATTCATGCTATCAACAAGGGCCGATGCATCACGGTGGATGGACGGTAGGGGGGCAACATGGTCAGGAGAGGCGTCATACTCCGGGGGTCCTCTGGAAGGCAGGGACGGGACGGAGTGGTTTGTATGACGCATGAAGGTAGCTTCTGAAGGAGAGACGTCAACAGGGCATGTCTAACACGAGTTGAGGAAACATACGCGGGGGTGGGTAGAAATCATCCGCTGGACCGCCAGCGTCGTGTGCGGGATTGCCGGGGGTCCAATTTGGATGGAAGTCTCCACGAACGGTGTGGAAATTTGTGCTTAATCCACCTGCTGCTGACACGCTCTCCGGAACATCATAGGCAAGACCCGACATGGCGCGAGTGATGTTGGCGTGCGGACTTGACTTGCAAGTTTTGTCGTGCAAGCTAAACTGTGAACGAGATAAATGTCAGCTTCACTGGAGGAGATGGGCACTTGAAGAGAAAGGGTGGGACAAGGCGAATTCGCGACGAGTTACAGTAGTACTTGGGCGAGGCAACCCCGATGAAAGCTCCCGCAGATTTCCCACCGCCGATAAAAAGGTGATATACATGCACGAAATAAAACATATCAATCTACCATCCTATCCGACTCCCCCTCCTGTGCGTCTTTGGCCGCCTCCTCCTCCTCCTCCTCCTCCTTCTGGTCATCGATGTGTGGGTCAACGTTCGTTTGACGCGATGGTTCATCGTCTTCCAATTTCATCTCGACATCCCCGGTCTCCACCGCGTCCGCGTCAGAAACTCCAGACCACTCCCACTTCTCAAACATCCGCTCAATCCGCTGTCGTTCCAGCCCTCCATCGATCTTCCGAGCCCTGATAGTAATCTCCCGCTTCCGCTCCACCAATGCCTGCCGTCCTGCATCCCCTGCTAGCGCTCCATCATCCCACTTTATCCATCGCTGCTGCCATCCCACCTCCTCCGGGTACACAGCTTGCACAGTCTGTGTTTCCTCTTCTTTCGGCAGATCCTCCGCCACATCCCATCCCTTGGGCTGGAAATTCCTAAATTGCACCCGTCCCAGCGTGGTCCCTGTTTCCGTGCCCTGCATCTCGACAGGCGACCGTTTCCTCTTAATTCCCCCGTTCACATTCGTGCCCCCATTCGTCAACGCCTTCTTAACCGGCCTTCCATGCTCCTCGTCGTCACTTGTGGTCCCCGCCGCCAGCCGGACACGCCACCTGAGCTCTCTCGCGAGTGCCGGCGCGTCTTTGATTCTATCTGTAGGGACATGTTCTTTTGCATCTCGCTTGGCTGCTTCGCTTCCACGCTCCATAGTTCGCACTTCCAAGACAAGGTACGAGCATAGGGCTTCCAGCGATTCGAGAATTCGAGGCGAGAATTCTTCTTTTGCCTTGAGATCGCGAAGATATTTGTCGGCCACGTACCAGCAAAGCCTGAGATGAAGACGTGTTAGCCACGGTGACGAATAAACAGGAAAATTGTGGTACTTGGTGAAGTGTGGAAAACGGAATTTTTTTGGGACTCGCGTAGTTTTCTCAATGTCGACCACTTTGAGTTCTGTCATACGAGTAAGGCCGTATGCGATGTAGGGGCATTCCAGATACTTACGCGTACCGACGTTGTACGAGTGCAAAAAGTTTCCCCCGAATACAAGCGAATCCATGGGTGTGTGCTGAAAATTTCGTTGTAAGAGCAAAATGATGAAAGGAGCCAAACTCACGACAGCGTGTATCCAGCCGGTGGGAATGATCATAGTGTTGCCAGGATTGAGGGTGACTTTGACAACCTGGTCGACCATATCACCAAGCCATGTATTCGATTGTAGTTCTGTCCCGGACCACCGCTCGTACGCAGCCAAATTTGCAGGAGTGGGACGAATGAAGTAAAAGACCTTTGTCCGAGAGGTTAGGAAGACGACATGGGGAGTTTGATGGAAATGCGTGCCTTGCTTCCCCTGAGGATGTGATAATATACTGACGAGCCAGCAAAGTCGACATGCCAGTCCTACACGGAATTCAACACTCGTGACTCTGGCGATAAGACACTGGAACCTACCGTCCAGGCGGATGAGACACCCATCAAGCAGTACAGTTGAACCTTGGGATATGCATGTCCCTTCCCTCTTCGTGTGCTTGGCCAGAATTTATCCACCCAATCCAATTCGCGGACTAGTCGCGGTGGTAATACTCGATCCGCGAGCGGCGTGCCCGAGATTTCGAGTGAAATTACGTTTCGTATTTTATCTCTGGCTGAGGGTTCCTTGTTGTAGTACTCCGCCCATTTTCCAAGGGTCCACCCAGGAGAGTTTGATTGAGTTGCGACATCTGCGAAGAATGCATTGGCATTCAACGTACATTAAATAAGTCATCATACCTATGACCTCTAGGGGGGTCTCATGCCCCACAACATCTGCTACGTCCGACACTGTAAGTTTAGCATCCGGCATTTTCATCCCGAGCCCCTCGGGATTCTCGATAACGATAGGCTCCTTCATGGCGTTTTCGTCGGTTTCCAGCCATTCGAGACCAACGTCCGACCCTTTCATCCGCCTGAACTCATCATCTTTGATTGATTTCGACTGGATGACACGTAACCATCTACTGGGGTCGGCTTCCACACCCGCGTTCAGGTTGGCGTAGTCGGGCTGGACACGTTTGCGTGCCGATTTACGGGCCGGTGGCTTGAGTGTGATCGTCCGAGAAGGTTTCTCGAGGACGCACGGTTTGCAGTACCTATACAATTGTGTGCGTCACACATACGCATTTTAACGAATATTCCGGGTAGTAGCTGTAGCATAGACTTGCCATTTGTCGATTGTGTCGACGTCCCCACCATTCCCCGCGCACACCCAGTGATACCAGCTCTTACAAGCATCACATCTTATCCAGCTTTCCTTGGAGGCTGAAGATTGCAGACCAGAGGGAAGGTCTTTACATGCTGGGCAGGTGTCTTCCTCTGACGCCATTAGCACAGGCTGTACAGAATTTTCCTGTACTGGCTCTTGTGCTTCTTCTGGGGCCTGCTCTAGTGGTACGGACTGCTCGTCGTGTACGGGCACTGGTGTTAGTGATGACCTCGCTGACAACGGAGAGAGCGGTTCGAGCTGTGGACTCCGTTCGCGGGATTTTTGAGCATTTGAACGCGTTGTTCTGCGTTTACTGCGAGCCATGTTCAAGCGGTGACTGACTGGATACTGTGAGCCGGCGTTGAGATGCTGGATATGCACCTCACATCAAAAGTCGCCCGACCCAAGTCGGTGCTGAGTCCAAGCTTCCTTATGTAAAATTTCCTTTTCGAATTCGTCAGTCACACTCTTTCGATCAGTGATCCCTTTCACCGCAAGTTCTAGTACAAACAATCGTTATGCTGATTTGACGATGTGGCTCTCCTACCCAAATATACAAGAATTCCAGGTATGCTAGACCTGACGAGAGGGAATCTCTTTCCTCGTCCTCGTCTTTGTTTGATGATTGCCACGGAAATCCCAACAGCCTACAGGTTACTCGGGGACGCTAACTAAGCTACCTTCCTGATGTTCTTCGGCCCTTTGATCTAGGTGAGGATGATCTGACCATTTTACTTGACGTTCCCAATAATTTAAGTGGGTCCCGACATTTATGCTCCAGGGTAATTTTTTTGACGCTCTGATTCCATCGATGAACAAACTGTAACTGACGAGACATAATCTCGTGCATAGTTCTGCTCTGCAAGCAGTCCAGGTCGTCGCAGGGCTGAATGCATTTTCCAGAAAGTTTACGGGAGATCATTGTCCAGGAGAACAACATGCCTGCCCCCTGCACGCTAGCGCGTACTTTTTTTGACAACCCAAGGACTCACTCGCACGAGTGACGACATGCAACCGTCTCATAGCAACTGCGCGCAGAACTACGACCTGCTAGCAAAATTATCCATGTTGAAAGGGTGGCCATCTGCACAATAACACTCTTGATACATAGCGCAATGCATTCCCAGGTTAATTGAATTCTAGTACTCACTTCAACCCCGTGGTGTCACCATATTGCCTACGAAAACACGACCTACCGTACTGTGTTACCCCTCGGAACTGGAATACATGGTCCGATAGGCCGTTAGCATAATGGATTCAATAGAAAATCGAACAAGCTACGTACGATTACTATGAATGTGGCATTGTACACATTAGTCTTGTTCGTCCTCGTTCAACTTCCAAACGTAAAAAAAAAGAAACAGAAGGTCAACTGTTTTAAGAGAGAAGAATAAAACAAGCGATGGGAACAATTTCCACTTTGGCGCTGGCATGAGAAGGGCACATTCTCCGCATAGATCCCGTGGATCTTTTTGCGGTTAGCGCGCGTCCACGTCGCGCCCAGACCACAAGCAAGGAGTAAAAAAGGCTTTTCTCGGGGTTTCGACCGTCGAGTCCGGTGCTTCATGAACTGATGCTATCGCGCAGGTCGCAAAGTTCAGCCTCCCCCAGTGATCAGCGGACTAGCCAGATTGGGGATTGGGGAAGCGAAGCGACGGGCCGCTTCTCACTTCTTCACTTACCTCATGCTGTCGATGTGAGATTGTGAGTTGTAATCATATGTATGGTGATCAGCACTAAAATATTTTTCCGACGGATCGAAGAAGACCACCCAGGAGCGCGTTATCAACGCATATCGGACAGTTCTTATCAATTCATATGCGGCTGTCGCGTCTGTCATAAGTTCACATCGTCGACTAGATGGGCCCAGGCTCTTATCGATCTCAGGTTCAACATGACCATGCCTTATTTGTTTCACAGACGTGAGACAGATTACAACACCCAGTGGCCAGGCCTACAATGTTGCGGCACGATAAGTCGTATGACATTTCTCCATGAAGAGTTTACTGAGGAGGTGGAGGTGCGCCCCTCTGCCGTCAAGTGCTTCATCTTATTATACCCACTTGATCACGAACAAGGTTCAGGTTCGGGACTTCTGATGCATGATGAAATGAACTCGCGCTAACCTAGCAGATTCTTCAACCGATCACGTACATATACCCGTTTGTTCTGTGATCATATGGTCCGTTGACATATCTTAGCAAACAAGAAGGGTATCTCCAATCTAGGGGATATACAGGTACATCTAATTCCACAATGCAAGAGTCCCATATCGTTGGTGTACATAACACGAGTTTTTGGAGGACGAGGCGTCGGTAAGAAAGAGCATACATAGGAAAGCGTCGAATGACTTTAGACAAAATGTGAGCGACGGTTGGGCCCAAGTGGGGAAAATATGGCGTCACACCCCAAAACAGCGTCGGAAGTCGTAAAAATGACGCGCGGGTCGAGATATTCGCTATTGAATGGTGTCCATCGAGCTCGAACTCCTGATCCAACCGAACTCCGGGAATCAGGTGTACCCTCGACATTGAATGAGAACGGGTCTACGTCAGAGTCATCCCCGAATATTTGTATTTGATCCTCAATCTTCACAGCACTGCGTATTGACCCCATGGTCGGATGGCGTGGTGACGAAATCGGCGAGAGGCTACGATATTTCACGGCTGTTCCTGTCATGGAACCCGAGGTCGACGGTGGGGTGTATGGCTCCCAACTGCCACTGCCGTCGTCAGTTAGCGCGGTGTCTGGGCCACTGTCATCGTGCGGGAAAGAAGTCGACAAAGGTGGTAGGTGAGGACGAACTTGCCCGCCCGCAGCTACTAGGGAGAGGGTTCGTGGTCTGGAAATTGAAGCGGTTGAGCACGGTAGAGGCGTATCGTCATTCAAGCAAGGGGAGTGACCCGGGCTTTGTTTGATAGGAAAGGACCTCGGCGATTGCTGGGCCTGCCGTCGACTGGTGTCGCGCTCGATACGAGCCTCCCATTCGGCTTTCAAAGTCTTTTCTTCTTCCTGGCTGCGGGAGTATACCCAGCGGACTTCACCAAGAGCTTGGAGGCAAGCCATCACACCCTCTTCCCAATCAGCGTCCCACCCTATCATATCCCCCTCTGCATCAAATTTATCGCTTTGCGAGAGGAGCAAGCCGGCGAAGAAACATCCATCGCGAATTAAACCAGCGTCATATGCGAAGAAGCTCGAAGGCACCTTCAGGTGACGTTGCAACATCTTGATAACCCGGGGAAGGAATTTTTGACACCGTCGTACGGCACACAGGTAGAGGTTGGCCGTGATGGTCTGGTTGGGGGATGCGTGATTATTTTCGGTGGGATTGGGAAGCGCTTCACGGATAACGTTGAGACATCCAAAGATAAAGACCTGCCAACCACTGACGAAGCTTTCAACGTCTTCGCCCCGGATAAGGTCACCCCCAGCAGCGCCAACGCCAGAAGGGTTGCGACGCAATGATTCAAAGTTGTCCCAACAACACTCGAGATTGTCCCAGATTTCTATGACCGCTTCCTTGCGTATGGATTCAGTCCGCCGACGGGCACGAGGGCCCGTCAATGTGGAATGTATGGCACGACAAGCCTGGGACACAGCCAAAGCCAGCGAAAAGTATTGAGTCGTCACCAGGTAGGCTAAGGTGGCTCGTGGATGAGTAGGTTCTAGAGGGGTGATAAAGGGGAAGTTTGGCGTAACAGGTGAGCTGGACGTCGACGAAGAGCGAGATGAATCCGATGAGGACGTGATGCTGTGGGCTGCTGATGCACAATACTGAGGGGGAAGAGTGCTCTGAAAAGATACAAGATCATCATCACCCCTGGAACAGCAAATTTCAGAAATAGCACAAAAAGCAAGTCATTGTCACCATACAATACAAGGCGTCCCCCATTCAGTCCAGTGGTAATGCCTTCGTGTGCATGGGCATACCAGAATATCCGAGCGCGGATAAGTAAGTCACAGTATGGTCCTAGACCACTGTTGAGGGGCAGAGGGTTGTTGGCGTTGAACAGTAAGTAAACTTGAGACAAGGTTGCTTCATAAGTGGTCTAGCGAAGCGTCAATGGACTATAAATGAAACAGTTCGAGGGGCGCTCACCAGACGTTCTATGGGACTCTGGATGCCTATTGGGTACGATGAACAACCAGTTACCCTACAACAACGACAAACTGACCGCGCGTTAATGGGAGCAGGAGCAAAAGGACTCTGACGCCATCCCAAGATGGACGACGTAATAGTCCGTGGAGGTCCACTAGTGTGAGCATTTCTTTGGTCATAGCCTCGGTGCGGAGCAATCTCGCACGTCGTTTAGAATTGGAAAGATTATCATCATCCAGGGTAACATGAGTTTCTGATGCGTCGTCTTCAGTATCCTCCTCGCCACCAAATTCGTCTATACCAAAAGACGTCGCCCAGGTAACCAGTAGCATCGCGAGCATTTTTCCTTCGATATTAAGCGGTGCAGTCCCCTCAACGTGAGCGATATATCTGGAGGTAAATTCACCCGGTTCAATGATTGGGCCTGCGAGAGGTCAACTGACTGAACCATGAAAAACAATCAGATACTGACGCTGAACACAAAACCTCCGGAAAAATGAAGACCTGAGAAATGTTAGTTGCATTTGTGGAATACAACTGTTTTCGGTGGCAGCGGTCGCTGCGGAAAACGTGATTGACGTGGGGTCTGGCGGGACGGATGACACGACTGAGGCATCTGTCACTTTTCCATAGCGAGCTCTGTAAAAACTCTACTTCACCAGACGTACAGATACCATGATAAGGACTTACTCGACTTGTTGGAGTCGTCTTCCGCGTCTAAGTAACTTGACAGTTTTGACCTCTGCGAACTCGTCCCTAAAAAAGGGTCAGCAAGGAGATGAGACAAATTACCCGGAAGTCTTACACGCATCTGATGCCGCGCTCTCTGCAGTTAGAACATGAGGGGTGCTGCAAGCTGTCGACCGTTGTAGTATAAAAGTCCTTCAGGTCGCAGCGCACCCTGTAGTATTGGCCTCAGCATACGTCAAATGTAGGAGCATGATCCCCGACCTTCTCATGCGACATGCACCGCATGCTGAGAACTGTTGTCTTGTGGATTTGGGCTGGCCTGGGGTTCGTCGAGGATAAGGAGCACTAGCGGACGACGCGGGACGCGGTGCGGAGGATGAGGGTCGGCGAGACATGTAGGGGATAGAGGAGTAGTGGGTATGGTCTTTGATGGATGCAATCGGACTCCATCAGGCCGAATGGGGCTTGCTTTAAAGTGGTGCGGACTTGAGGATGTGACAACAACATGGATCGTTGACGTTGATCTCCGGTAATGTGATGTGTTTTACACAGCCCAGAACGAGAATTTGGCCTGTCTCAATTCAGCACGGCTAAAGACACGAGAAAAGCGGGTGCCGTAAGTCGAAGTCGAACATCCATGCAATTGGGGTCAGGCTTTCATTCCGTTCTGTACTAACCCAATGAAGGATATTTTTCACAAAATCCATTGTCTCTCCCTTCAATCGATGGGCCAGACGATTTCTACACACCTTTCTAATCGCTGAGCATAGTGATGTTTTCGTCCATGGGATACAGGCACCATGGCTGGGCAACTCCGGTGTGGGAGAGATGGGAAAAATGGTAGCCGTTATCCGGTGAGGCGCGTGCTTCTACGTCCGGCAAGTGGATATCCCGCCGCGACGAACTTTGAACCCACGAATCATATTGAACTTCTCATCCATCATTTGACAGGTTGGCACCGGTGAGCGGGTTCAAATTGATTTCATTCGGGAATGCCACAAACCCTCCCTGATTGCATGCTGCCGTCAACTGATATTCAAGTTGGAGCTAGTAAGTTGGAGTCATTACATCGCTTAGATCTATCCACTATATGCTGGTGAGCACAATGTGCTTCAAGTTGGATACGTCCTCGGTGACAGAAGGGTTTCTTGCCAACCATAATTACACACAAGTAGAGCCTTCGGTTTGGTTTTCCTATCCAACATCCACATGTATTTTCCGCTCATAGTGAAAACTTCCCAAGATTCAAGATCTCATATTTCTCGCAGCCGACGCGATCATTCCTTGCGAACTCGATTGAGTCGTCGAAGAAAATCCATGGGGTATGTTTTTGCAACAAAGTTTTGCTCGTCGGAAATTGCCGCGAAGGGTGTATGGCATTATGGAAAAATTGGCGGCCCCATGGCATTACATTTTGACTCGTCCTTTTGTCAGGCAAGCGCTCGACTCTGAAAAAACCAGAAGTGATTGGAAGAGAAGAAAAAGGATTATTGCCCCCCCAGATCCAATAGATCTGATAGAATATAAATGCTTCCGAGGGTTGCGTCATTTCCGAGCACAGGTTTGACTGAATATGAAGCGCCGGTGTGACACCTTCTCAAGCGGTCACATTGTCACGTAATAATCCCCAAAGTGGAGACGGTCCAACAGACCGAGGACGCCGTCTATAGCACAAATGGTCAAGGTTATTCGGCAACTTTCGTAACCGCGCACAGCGCTCCAAACCCCCCGGCTTTGGCGATAGCCCTCTTCAACTCGTTGGGTGTTCGTTGTCCCGGATTGAGTCGACGATCACGAGCCATTTTGTGAAGATCAGCGCCATACTCATTGACGAGACGTTCTAGATACGATCTCTCGCCCAAGGACGTGTGTCGCTCACGCACGGTTACAGAAGCAGCGAGGTTCTCCAGATCTACAGAACCATTGGTGAGTTATTGAAGTGTTTTTCCAAATGAGAGGAGGACGTCACGACTTCGCGGCGTCGATGTCTCGGCGACACCTTGACCCGTATGTCACCACAAAGATCGTCCTGTGCAGATCGAAAGCTGACCTTGAACAATCGTATCCTCCATAGCTTCCGAGCCCGCTCCCCGCCGCATTTCGGGATGATCTTGAGCCCATATCCGCAATTCCGATTCTGTCGTCACCACTAGAGGATCGATCACCGGTTCTCGTTTCGAGGCATGTCCCACCTCTTCATTGCTCGGTAGTTCCACACGGACAACGTTACCAGACGAGTCTCGAACTATACGTCCGAAGCCCTTTGGGAGTGCAAACGTAACCGTGGGTCCCTCAGAAACATAGAATCTGGCGTCATCATTTGTGGAAGATGAATCGGTTGGGTGCGGTTGACATGTATTAGTTGGATTAACGGTGCGAGTGACATTGACTTCGAAACCGCCTGATGGGATGGGGTTAAGATCGTGCTGAAGCCCCAAGGCTAGGTAACTGCGGAGAAGAGGTTGGTCAGTCTTTCCGCCATATTCTCCTTGCGTGAGACGATTTGGAGTGGTAAACTCACTTTTGGCGGACGGTTTTAGATGAGTCCCATGCATCTTTCAAAGCTTTCGGTCCGCGGATTGCTGCAAAGGTTCGACGGTTCTGCATCAGCTTCTATATGTATGGCACCACAAATGCGACAGCGATAAAGGTGGCTTTGATAGGCGTTTACCTGGCATCTTCTTCTGGAGCCGCTTGGCTCTTTTGGAATGCGAGATAGCTTTGTGAGTGGAAGACTTGGCCTTGCGACGTTGACGTGGGTTGGCCATGTGGATTGTGCTGCTGTTATGGATTCCTCTATACTGTTGCTGCTACCAATTGCAAGTCTTGGTACAAGATGGTTCCCAGACACAAGAAGTTTTCAATTTAAGCTCCGCAGCTGTGCAGACTCCTTTGGACCAATTGCACCAGCTGGAAAACGCTGCAGCGGGCGCGTAAAGTAGGTGAATTCTCCCTCACCGATTCAAAGTGGCCAATTGACCGTTTCTTTTGCGCTCGCTAAGACACACAGTGTTACAAGCCCGGATCGGAGCCCTCTTCTCATTGGCTGGTGGAGCAATCCCAAACAGCCTCTAAGTTACGGCATAGGTTCCTTTATTGGGGAGGCTAGGCCGCCTTCTCTGTCTTGCCCAGCCTCGCTGCAGTGTGATTGGCAGTGTTCCATTGTACTCCACGTGCTCCCGCTGGTATCACATAGCGATGTACATCCCTCACGTCAAGGCTGTCATGTTCGATGTGAGTTCTGCCGCTCTGTGCGCTCGGCAATTCTCACTGGCATCACGCCGGGTCGTCTGCCGTCACCTCACATGTGGTCGTCGCAGATTGGCGGTGTTGTCCTCCGGAGCCCGTTCATCGCGATCGCGGACTACGAGACAGAAAAACGATTGCCGCCCCACTACCTGAATGTATCTATGTGAGTACACGCCCCTCCCATGCCATACTGGTCCTTATGGTACTTTCAGAACATCCCGCGGTTCGTATGGTGCTTGGCAAAGGTTTGAACGGGGAGAGCTACCCTTGTTTCATTTCTACACGGCATTCGGTCGCGACCTGTCAGACACCACAAACGGAAACACATGGTATGCGCAGTACTGCGAACGGAAACAGATAGGTATGTGCAATTCAACGGAACTAGATATCGTAGCCCCATACCACTTCAGTATGTCCCAAGCTTCCCGATCAACTCCACATTGACGGACGTGATGTGGGTTTCGGATCATGAGGATGGCTAAACTGTCGAACTAAATATACTAGCTTTTTGGACGTATGATGCAATCAGCAACCTCTTACGACGCCCATATACTCACTGCCATCACAAACCTCCGAGGTAACTAACATGCCACGTAGCTTTCTGCTCAGCGCTCAGCACTCAGTATCGAACTACATTACAGCCGCAGGTAGATGGCGTGTCATAGCGCTGACGAATAACTTTGGAGGATACCACAGCACTGGCACGTCACCGTCGCAGGAAATCCCCGAGGCCGAACTGCAGTTCCTGGGATGGCAAGATGGACCTATACCGAACCATCTGCGCGAACTATTTGATCATTTTTACGATTCTAGTGCAGTAGGGTTACGGTGAGTCCCGTCAGTTTACTTCACAATCTGTAAACAATTCGATGCCAGCCTGTAGGAAGCCAGATCCGCAGTTCTATCTCCATGCCTGTAGAGAAAGTGGCATCAATCCAGAGGAAGTCATTTTCCTAGACGACATTGGAATGTAAGTTCTCATCGGCCTCCGTTAGTCCTTGCTACACTATACACCCAGGAACCTCAAGACAGCCAAGCAACTTGGAATGACGACGATACGTACGTGGAGCCACTTCCATCATGTCTACGGACGTGATTGGCATATTTCGCTTCCTTCAAAGTCAATATCTGAGTGCTAACATGGCGTTAGATGTTCCCATCGATGGCACACTAAAAGCCGTCAAACAGCTGGAAGAATATCTTGGGATTGATCTATGCACCGACATCACAGAAGGGTACTCGGGGAGAACGAAATTGTGATGACTATGGCCATAGTTTAATCAATCGCGCCCATACTTTCTCTATCTATGCCGGCAATGGTGATGTGGTATTGTTGGATGTATCGATGCGGGTTTAGAAGTCGATGGACAATCAGAAAGGCTTGTCCGATGCAGGTGTCTTGTCTTCGTAATAGTTGCCAAGCTGGTCATCGTGTTTGAACTGGCTCTAAATGCGGCGGAAAACAAGTAGAGCTCACAAGCGGCACCTTAACCAGAAGGCCATTTTTGACAACCGGCGTCACGGATAATAACTGCAAAAAGAAAAGCCCTCGGACCTGGGTGTGAACTCAGAGAGACCCGACACGTACAAACAGCCCTGCAGCTCCTACACCAACCCCCCAGATACCGAGGGTGGGTGCCCACCGTTTAAACCACTGTATGTCAAGTAAGTATGTCTGGCAACTCGAACAACGTTGCAAGCTTACAGTCGAGCCTAGAGTGTATGGCGAGGTGGGCTTAATTGTAAGGTGTGACATGGCTTGGCCGTAGAGTTGTTCTAGTCTAGGGAGAGCAGAACTTTTTCGGGGGCGGGCGGGTATGAAACGGCACGTGACTCATTCGCTAGATCAAATTCATTCATCCTGGACAGTGGACTTCTGGAGACGTGCTCGAGTTCATCCTGAAGGCGCTCCGTAGCTCTCCTTTCGTCGTTTTAGGTCACAGCGTATGCTCCATACGAAATGAAGAAAAAAAAGGATTCTGGTCTGGGTGTCAACCGAGGCGAAATCTCAGAACCACACTCTTTCAGAAATTTCGTGAGCTATCCGTGACCCCACTAGCTTGACTTGACCGGGAAGCGCTCCTCATTAATAACTATAGCAGGAGAGTTTAGAGCTCGTGTTCCTCAGCGGATGCTAACCGGCGATAGCGTGACCAAGGGGGGATGGGTCAACGGGAGTAAATTATGTATATCGCGCACGCCATCGTGATGCCTGAACTCAAAAATCAATCAGCTGGCGTGTATGTCAACAGGTGTGGGAGTGAAAAAATGGTGACGAACACGGGGAACTGAGGAGTTCATCATCCATAGGCCATGGAAATGACCGCAGAGGTCACTGAGGGAATTTGATAAGCTCTAAATGGTTTAGTCTGCGGCGTGGCCAATCGGAAACCGGTTTTATTTTACCGAGGAGACGGCATAAGAAGATGGACCCATTCTTATCGCAGAGGGGGAAATTTTTTTGAATGCACTAGAATAACAACGCAACACTAGAACGGCGCAACATTGCTCCCATGATACGGGGCAATCAACATGCTGTTAAAACCCATCAAACGTGTGGGTTAGTTGGGAAATAACAAGACTATCAAAGACCGACAGACTAACCATATTAGCTCGGTGACTCACCCGCGACAATGCGGAGATAATCTGCTTCTCTCTGGTTCGCGGGTACCCTGCTAAGGATAGAGTAGCTGGTCAACGGGTGCGAATGAAATGATAGGCCCCGCAAGATTACCAGTTCCATCGACTTCCATTCCGCGGAGCTAATTTGCACAAAGGGCGATGTGTCGTTGATAGTACGTCCCCCAGATACGGGATGAGTGACAATGAATGTTAGGGAAGACGTCTATATCAAGGTTGATTGATTGTGCCAATATTAAAGTCGGGGATCACGCCAATAACTGGAACAGGGTGCGCGTGATGCATTCAATGGTTCGCTCGATACTGGATGCGCAGCGTCCCATTTTGTTGATGTGGATATGACTTACTTCATGAAGGATAGTCTGGCGAACAAAATCCGGAGGAACTGCCCTGCGGCAGCGTCACCCAATTTCCCGCATGTGCTCCGCACTCGTAAAGTGCCCAAGTGAAATTGTCCCGGCGGTTGTCCGCTTACCTATGGCTCTGGCACCGCACGGAATACCGTCTACACTCTGAGCTGTGCCGGCATTGTCAACGTGACCGAATTGGAAACACATACTTGTTGATACGGAACATGGGGTATCTGATTTCCAACCCGCCGACGCCCTTTACCCCACCTGACCGAGATCGGCAAAAGCGGAGCACCTTCCTTCAGCCTGCATATCCATGACCTGCCACAAGTTGCAACCCTTGCCGTCATTCTGTGCGCCCGCATAGCAAACCCACCAGTATCGATCTCTTTCGCCATCATGCCGGTTTTTCATATCAGGCCGAAGGATCATCGGGACGCCGCATTTGCACCGGGGCGTACTCTTAGGGTGAAAGTCGGGACGATAAAATCGAAAGGTGATATTGATGCGGCAATTAGAGGGTTCAGGGTTGGAGGAGGGTTTCGCCGGATGCGGGGAAAGAGGTGTGTACAAATCAAGAGTAGGTTGCGGTGGAATTGAGTGCTTGAACGACTCTTGACATTTTGCGTGCATTATGGTTAACTGGAGATGACACCACTTGATAAGACTTAGATTATTGAACGTACAATGCAACGTACGGAGTTGTGGGACAAGGGGATATTAAACGTCCTGGCGTAACGACCGCCGATGTCATCAGAAGGGATGACTTCTCGTAGTCGAAAGATCCGGGTGGTTCCTATGAAAACGTCATGCTCAAACTCGGCCTTGGAGAAAAAAGTTGACTCGCCAAGACTCAACGATGCGATGGTAGGGTATGGGCCAAGGTAGGTAAGTTGATCTGAATGAAACCCGACGCTCTCTCGTGCGCCCTCATAACAATTCGAGGCCGCAACATTTGCATGCCATAGCTGGTCGTCTGCGCCAGGACGGCCCCTCCACTCAAATGGAAGTCTCTCACGTTTACGCATCTCTTCATTAACGATGTTCTCGGCGTATTTGCAAGCTTTCTCCATGACTTCTGGGAAGAATTCCGGAGGTTCTGTGGGCCGCCCATTATACCTCATACGCAGTCAGTAGCGATACTCCAGAGTGTTGCAAGATTAAAGTCACCAGTATTGTGCAGCCTCCTGCCACGATTCGTTGTCATCCACACCGTTGGTGCTCCGAACAAAGAATGACGTTCGATGAGGGCTTTCAACGATACGGTCAAAGAGCCACCATTTATTCCGTTTCCACGACTGTGATGAGTCCATCATGCTGTAGAACAGTTCGCATGCAAGCTCTGGAGGGAGAACGGAGAGATGTAAGGTACACGGAGTGTGTTGTGCTACCATGGCGGGGTTGGAGAGCATAAGAGGGGGTAACCGCGGTACCGATGGCTTCGATGGTGGTGGTGGACGCAACACGCTCATAAGATCTACCGCAGGCTTTCCAGGAGAATTGCCAGGAGTATGGGTGGTGTCTTTTATTGCAAGTGGGCCTGGCCCAGTGTCGGGTTGCTGTGGAGCACGCTTTTTTTTAAGGCTAGGCAGTTTAGAGCTCGAGGGCGTTGGATGCGGTGACATCAGCCAGTTGCTCAAGTCTGAGGAGGGAATCTGTCTCTTTGCGCTGGCGGGCTTAGAGCTGCCTTTCGTGTGTTTCGCATCGATGAGTGCAGCGGCTGCTTGGATGTCACCGCTGCACTGCACGAGAGTGTCAAGGACAACGTCTTGTCCGGGATTTGGAACAGTTAGTAGGCTGGCCACCATTGCGATCAGTGTTTCGGTGTCGGCTTCACTCATCGCGAGGTGCTTGGGTGACGGCGGGCGTCGCGTGGAGGAAAAGAAGCCGAACGAGTCAGGAGGCAGTGCGACTGGTAAGTTCATGTTCGCTTCCACCTCTCTCACCTCGTTTATCCTCAGTCGAATGCGCAAATCGGAGCCCATTGTCGCTAGTAGACTCGCTACCCCCAGTGGCAAATGTCGCGCAACTGGCATTCTCATTGCAAAGCTTGTATGTGATTGACATTAATTATTGTAATGACTGACATAGACGTGCTGCCATCTGCGTCATTTCGGATCCGTGTGGCGTATTGACTCGACTTCATTCACCAACAGACTCTGGCTTTAATCACCACCGTCCTCTTCTTGTCCGCGCCTCTCCTCCCATTCCCATTCCCATTCCCCACCATCTCTCTCACTCGCAATGATCCCTGGGAGGGACTCGCCGCACACTGCAAGGACGCACAACCGATACATGCAACGGAATTGCTCGAGAGGCAGCGCCAGCTCGCTTACGCTCTCCATGCGCTGAACGGGTCTGCCTACGTCGCCGAACCAGGCGCCAGCGCGCTATTCTTCGGTAACATCTCCGATGTATCATGGAATCTCTCCGAACGGCCTCTCCTGCTCATCGTCTCTCCCCTTATTGACCAGGGGGAGGTGTCGGCTCGCATCACAATCTTGACACCCTCCTTCGAAGCGGACCGTGCGAAGCTATTGAGCGTTCCCGGCGTGGACGTCACGTACGTGGCGTGGCAGGAAGACGACGACCCGTATACCGTCGCAGTGGAGGCACTCCCCACGTTTAACAGAGGATCCATCTATGTCGACGGGATGACTCGCCATTTCATCGTCGATGGGTTTGCGAAGGCAGCGCCTGGATTGGATGTGCTTTCAGCACCGCTGGCAATCACTTCTTTACGTGAGCGCAAGTCGCCCTCAGAGATTGCGCTCCTCAGGTGCGCGAATGAGGTACGTCCTGTGTGGCAGCGATGTCCTGCGGATAATTTATACCCGGGAAGGTGACGGTCCTCGCCATCCGCGCCGTTCAGGCGCGAATGCGCATCGGGATGCGTGAGTCTCAGGTGATCCAGATGGTTGACGAAGCATTGGCGGTTGCTGGGTTGACCGAGAGATGGGCGTTGGTACTGTTCGGGGGTGCGTCGTGTGCGTGTGTCGCCCCCCACCGTCTCGATCTGACTCTGGGACCAAAGAGAACGCCGCACTCCCCCATGGCACGGGAACTGACCGTGTCCTGGGTACCTCGGATCTGATTCTAATCGACACCGGAGGCGTACTGTTTGGGTATCACAGCGATGTCACGAGGGTGATGTAGTGTTGTTGCGTTGCCATGTATAACTGACTGATCAGCTTGTGCAGACGTTCCAACTCGAAGAGAGTGAGATACCTGAAGACCACTCTCGAATATGGTGGGATGTGCACGCAGCTCAAACGGCGGCGTTGCGCGTTGCCAGAGCAGGTACCATCACGGCAGAGGTAGACAAAGTTGCGCGTACAGAACTAACTCGGCGCGGGCTTGGTCCTTATTTTACCCACAGACTGGGACACGGTGATTATCGTGCCTGATGTGGTGGCCTGAACCTTGATTGACCTGATTGCTCCCACAGGGATCGGTCTGGAAGATCACGAAGCGCCTTACCTCAGGGGAGGATCTGATGCGGTAATCGACATTGGACACACGTTTTCCAACGAGCCAGGAGTTTACATCAAGGGAAAGGTACGCGGACGTCGCGAGACATCGTGCCCTGCCTTGATGTGACAACTAACCCAACCCGCGTTAGCTCGGGATTCGCTTGGAGGACTGCTTCTACATCAACGATGGTGGGGCCGCTGTTTACCTCACAGAGGGCGTGGGTGGGCAGGCAAAGGATGCATTACATCCGTAAAGGCTGCCGCTAACCCCATAGGGACAACGGAGATGAGCCCATTAGTGCAGGGAGCACATTGGGATGTCCGGATGAATTTGATTGTGATCATGCGAGTGACCTGGTCTAACTGTGATGAGAAAAATGATATAGAAAGGTGCTTAACGTATATTGAACAAAGTCATTACTGCCGAGCGCTGATACAAGATCAGTATATGAACAAGAAGTAGATGTACACTGGGTTAATTTCAAGCCGACGGTGTTCTCGTAAAAAAAAAAAGGTCGCACCATGAGGGAGGCGACGGATGCAGAAACAAGGAAGGCGAGCGGTATGAGAGGAAGAAGGAACGGATAAGGTTATAGTATAGCAAAGGAATCGAGGAGGTCCGCAACATGTTATACGTAAATGGCATTTTGGACTTGCGGATGTGGGTTTATGATAATAGCGAGGGTGTCACATAGCCAGCCGGGGAGAAGGGTGGCTGACGCTCAGAAGACCTCCAGTGTTTCATCGGGGGAAGGAGCGGGGAGGGGGACAATAGCAGGAGAGATGGGAGTGGAGGCCATCGTGGGGGAAGAGCGGATGGGAGAGAGTGTGATATCATGGGCGGCATGACGGGGGAAAGGATTGCGAGTCTGCACGCGGGAGATGGGAGATGCTGCATGAATACGGTATGGTAAGAGGCCACAGCCGATAGATCGAGAGAGAGGAACCATACCAAGGACTTGGGCGTGCCATCTGGAAGTGATCTCTGGGCCAAAGATATCCCAGTTGCCGGCGAGGTGGTCAGAGATGGGCTCTGGGGAGCAAGTAGTAGGAGTTTGCCCGGTTTCCTCGGGAAGGCTTGAATTTGGCTGATCGGACTTTGTGAAGGAAGAATCTATCTTTGGCTTTGGCTTGTAAGCGACGCCAAAGGCGAGAGCGCCGTTCCTGCGCGGACGAAGGACAGGGGATGACGGCGGGAAGATGGCGGGACGGAGAATAGAGAGAAATTCCTCGAGAGCTTCTGATGGAAGGTTAGATCTATGAGGGATTTAAATACAAATGTGCACGAGGGAGGGAAGGAGACACACCGGGGTGATGCACGGGGTGAGGGGTCCTTATCTGGGGGCTGTACGGACTGGATACGAGAAGCGACGTGCCTTGCATCGTCGATGTTCTCTACTTCGTCAGATGGCCTGTCATGTGGAGAAGGGACGATCTTGAAACGGGTAAAGTGGGGATAAGCAGTGGTGAGTCGGACGGGTCTGGGGGCGACGAGGTGTGGATTATCGTTGACATTAAAATTCATGTTGAATAGCCGATTTCGTAGTTGTGTAGTTATGCAAAAATTGGTGATAGTAAAGAGAGGGGTGCTCACTGCCAGGTGCGCTGAGCTTGTAATGGCTGAGACAGTCTCGACAACGTCCACGGCGACGTGCTCGTATTTGGTTATGTTTGGTCATGTGGTCCAGTTATAAAAGTTCCCCTGTCCCGATGGCATCCTCCCGATGCGTTGGTCAGATGCACCTCCCCAAGATTATACGTGATAGAAAGAGGGCTGCTCACTGCGCTGAGCTTGTAATGGCTGAGACAGTCTCGACAACGTCCACGGCGATGTGCTCGTCTTTGACCATGTTGGGTCATGTGGCCCACGTATACAAGTGCCCATAAACGTAACTGTGATAATCACATCTCAGATACAGACTTTTCCAGCCGATTTCGTGGCAAGTTGTGTGGTTATGCAAAACCGACGAGATGGTGACAGAGATGGGTATTCAAGCGCTCACTGCCAGGTGCACTGGGCTTGTAATGGGTAAGACAATCTCGACAACGTCCACGGCGACATGCTCGTATTTGGCCATGTGGTCCATTTATACAAGTGCCCCTGTCCCCATGGACGTAACTGCATCCTCCCTCATCCTCCCGACGGGTTGGTAACCACACCTCAGATGACATCCCCGTCCATAAAAACCGCAACACACCCACACCCGTTTCTTTACTCTTACCCTCCTCCCCATGGCTTCCGTCAGCACCGACCGCCATCTCGACGAGACTTGTCCCCTCCTCGAGTCGCAGGTACTTGCAACGCCCGCGCCCACCCCCATCCCAAAAGGCCAGCTTGCAGCACTCTGCACCGTCAGGCTCGTTGAACCAATCGCATTCACCCAGCTCTTTCCCTACGTGAATGAGTTCATAAGCGATCTCCACCTCACCGACGACCCTTCCCGCGTTGGCTTTTACAGCGGGCTTGTCGTACGCTGCATTTCCATCTGTCCATCTCACACTTATCCCTCCCCTTCCTCAGGAAAGTGCGTTCGCACTCGCCCAACTTAGCTCCATATACCACTGGGCTCGCCTCTCTGGTCGGGTTACTCCTCCCCCAACCCTCTCATCGTGCGCTTACGCTCCTCTTAGACGTCATCGGACGTCGTCCCGTCATCCTCGTGGGTATCCTTGGCATCGCGGCCACCACATTAACGTTCGGATTGTCAAAATCGCTCGCTGCGGCCCTCACTACCCGATGCATCGGTCAGTCCCTTTGTCCTCCTTTACCCTCGCTAACATGTCCGCAGGGGGGCTATCTTCTGGGAATCTCGCTGTCATCCACTCGATGCTCGGCGAAATTACCGCATCATGCCAGTAATCAGGCCGCTGTGTTTTGGGTACAATCTTTGGGTTGGTTCACTGATCTCGCATTAAGATAATCCCTCTCATCTCCTATCAAATTTAGCCCACTGATCGGTGGATCATTCTCCCATCCCGCTGACAAGTACCCCCAATTTTTTGATTACCAATTCTGGAGGGAATACCCCTACTTGCTTCCCTGCCTCATCGCAGCCATCATTGCCATCATTGGCGTTGCCCTTGGCTATGCCTTCCTAGGGGAGGTAACATATCACCTCATTCTCATTTTCCATTGTCCTACTGACCATCTCTATTACGCAGACTCTTCCCAGCAAACGTAAGCAGGGCGGCGAAAAGTACTCTTCTGTGTCAGATGATGTACGGAATACGGATTCGTCCCCTCCCGCCCCTGACAAGCCCATGGAGTTGAGGCAATTGATATCTCTACCAATCATACGGGCATTGGCGATGTCTGGCTTTGCTCTTTCCTTCCTCGGAACGGCCTTTGATGTCGTGTTTGTCTTGTTTTGTTATTCCCCCGTTCACAATGGTGGGCTATCCTTCTCTGTGAGTCAGCTCCGTTTGACTTCCCGGGCGACTTGACTTGTTTCACTACTTAGGCATCACAAATTGGTTATTCACTAGCGGCCTCTGGCGCCATATCCATTGCGTTTCAGGTCTTCATCATGTCATATTTATTGCGCACGTTTGATTGTGCGGAGATGTATAACTTCTGTATGGGGTTGTGGCCGTTCACCTATATCGCATGCAGATTCTTAGTAGAGAGAGCGCGCGCCCGAGAGTACTTCCTATCTTGAATGCCATCGCGCGAAGCGGTATCGATGAAGAAACTGGTCAGCTGGACGCTTATACCTCTGCTACCCTATGGACCGGCATCGCGATCGTTCTCGCGCTTTCGAGAGTCGGCACAACTGCATACTCGTCAGTTTCTTTTCGTTGCATTTTCGAAACGGTGGCTGATTGGAAAAGGCTGAGCATGATTCTCAACAAAGAAAATGCCCCTTCACCGGCAGCTTTAGGTCAATCAAATGGTATCATTCAGTTTGCCATGTGCCTAGCGCGATCATTCGCCCGTTCCTAGTCAGGTAAAACTCGGTGCTCTCCGAGATGAGTCTGACGTGTGCTCATTCTTTTGCCCTCGGACCTCAGCTCCTTGTTTGCCTTGTCCATCGATAACAACCTTCTCGGGGGGTATCTGTGGGCTGTTATCATGGCTTCCCTCGCATACTTCGGTACGACCATTTCTCGCAAGATCTCGCTTCATAGCAAGAAAACCTTCCCTTGACAACCCTGCTCGTGCATAATCATTCCACGCCATCTCTTGAATGAACAACGATCTGCTTTCTCTTCTCATTTACCTTGATTTGTCAGCATCATCTTGGCCTATCCAATAGACAGAAGATCAAAATTGTGCAACACTCCCGTTGTTCCACATCGAGTTACAACCAATAGATTTGTTGAGTTGTAGGAATCCCAGGCGTGTTGGCATCGAGAAGTTCAAACAAGGCTACGTTGGAGGGGAAGCAAACGAACGTGATTGGGACAAGCGGTAAAGAAGGACACGCAGTGCCAGTTTGGCCTGGGCGTTTGGTTCCGGGTACGTACAGGCACTGGGTCTTGTAGTATCGTCCTCAACGCGATCCACGCACCGGCTTGCCTTCTCCCACTTCACCTTGCTCTGCGCATCTGACGCACACACGCACGATTCCCAATGCCTCGTCAAGGTCTATGACTTGCGCAAGACGAGACCCCTTCCTGATTCCTATTCGACGCAACCTGCCTGTTATCCGAGCCTCGAGCGACGCGCTGACACACTCTGGTGCTGCAGATTCACCTTTAGGTGGCGTGGCACCGTTGCCCAGACTCGGGGCCACACACACACTCTCTCCCTAGCACAATGACAACTCAAGAATCAAGATAAACACCTCCCTGCCCTGAATCGATTTGCTAGCATGGTTTGGGGTAATTTCCAAATCGTCCTCAAACAACAGTCCAGTTCATTGACCTTGGCGGATTTTTCGATGCCTTTCACTCCTTTTTTGCGGGGATTGTGAGGAACGAGTATCTCGTCGCAAAGCAAGCATTGGAGTCAACTACATATCGAAGAGGGGCTTGCGTTACAGGCCAGCCGGGAATCGGTGAGTCATTTGTGGCACCTCGAACTTGAACCTTGGCTGCTTGTCTCATGCCGCCAGGAAAAAAACACTTTTCCTCATCTATCTACTCGTTCAACGTCTGGGCGACAGACAGGCTGTCGTATTGCGGTCATTGGGTTGCGAAGATTACTACGCACTCTTTAGAGATACCGTCACCTTCCACCCAGTCAACAAATCAGAACCGCCAGATCAATGTCCCTCCGTGTGGGCTTTATGTGATTCCAACGCTGATGCCACAAGTCCCCCCAGTGTCTTCAAAGGTCAAACTGGACATGTCCGAATCACAGACCACGCCGCCCAGGACCGTGCGTTACAAGGAGTGGAGCAAACAAGTAGGCGCTAAGTGCTACATTATGAACATTTGGGCTAAGAAGGAATTTGTGGATCTCGGGTAGGTTATATACTCTGCATTGCGGCGAGATCTGACAAGATGGTCAGTACACTGTTAGGACTAGACGTCCAGCGCATGACCACTCTCGCGAAAAAGTGGGGCAACCTTCCTCGAGGATTGCTGGAATACGTCGATCTCCAGGACTGGGAATCAGGGCCCGTCACCGTAAGAGAGCCGGAAAAGCTGTCGAGCAATGTAAAAGAATGATGGACGAAGGAGTGCAAACCAATCTCCCTGATCCTCCGTCGATGTTTGATTTCTTTCGGTCGATGAAAATTTCCACGGGTGTCTATCGTCAACTTTCTTCCCTTTACGTGCCGACACCAACTATTCGTCGCATCTTAGCGGAGGCTCTCCGAGAGCTTGAAGATCATATCAAGCTACAGTTCTACAATGCTCTGAGCTATCGTCCAAGTACTCGTCACGCTGCTGATTTCATTTTTGAAACTTGGTTCCACAGCTTTTTTATCGCGAAAAAGAGGATAGCTTGCAAATGGGTTGTGCAGGGCTCGGGCGGCGATGCCATAATGCAGTTTCCTACCGCACCAGTTGCGACTGACCTCCTTCCTGCTATCAAAGATGCATCGGCGTCTGCAACACCCCCATATTACTGGATTCCCTCCAAGACCAATTTCCCTGGCATTGACAGTGCGCTTGTGCTCGAGGGAAGGATTTTCGCCTTTCAAGTGACGCTCGGGTCAGATCATATATCACCGACCGCCGGTTTGTACTGCCTACGAAAGATGTTGCCACCCAATTCGGAGAATCTTCCTTGGAGAATGATGTTCATGGGACCAAAAGAAAATCGAGTCAAACAAGTCACAGCATTGGGCTGGTGAGTTTATCTTCCCGCCAAACGATAAACGCATGCCCGTTGGCTATGCAGGGATAGACCCAGTGGGGGGTGACGTCACTTACACGGCATGTAGGTTTGTTGATTCATTGGATGTTTTCTGACTCGATTGTTAGGAATATCTTGACGAGTCTGATGCGGTATCGACAGAGTCCGAAGAGTTGATGGAGGTTGATGAAGATTAAAAGGCGCATCAAACGACAGATGGTGTGTCAATGAGTTGTCACACCGAAGTGGAGCCTTGGGGGAGCGTAAAGCTTCAAGCTTCAAGCTGCATTGCTCCAACTTCACCTGTACAGCTTGTAATTTTTTCGAGGTAAGTTGGTCTAGGAACGATTTGCCATACCACATACGATACATTCAAAGAAGCAAGCGCGACTTTTCGTTAACGAAAGAAAGATGGAAAATGTCAGCTGAGATTGATCATGCATGACACTCGAACCTCGTCGTCCCTCATGGCGTCATATCGCTTCGCGCGCTTCTTCTGTGTGTACTTTCGGTACGCCGCAAACGTAAACATACCAGAGGGGAGCAGACAAAGGAGCACAAGTCGGAGCGGCGTCAAGGCACTCTCGCTCGCGATTGTAGTGTCAAACAAGAAGGGGAACCAGCACCTGGAAAACCACTTGTCATACGAGATTACGTGGTGCCATATGGTAAGCCTGAGCAAAGCATCATTCACGAGCCCGTATGGCGTGACGAACCTCCAATCGGTAGATAAACTCGGTCACTGGGACTGCCTGCGGGGTGTCCCAAGATGTGCAGAGTTTGGAACTTATACTCAGCAGGAAGATCACGCTGGTAGACCAAAGTGTGCAATACTCCCTTGTTTTACATCGAGTTGCATTCCAATAGATTTGGTAAACACAAGTTGTGGTGAGATATTCAAGAATCATCCGCTCCGATAATTGTAGGATCCAAAGTATTATAATTTGCTTGGCTGACCGTTCACCTCGCCAAGTGCATAGAGCGCGTCGAGTTCGGTCTTGTATTTGGCGTAGGCGTCCCTGCGTCGCAGCTTGAACGTCGGTGTCAATGTGTTGTCCTCGACACTGAAAGGGGCCATGCTTAAATGAATGCGCTTCACAAACTCAAACCTAGAGGCAAAGGAAAGGAAGAATAAATCAGTCGGTAGTCGGAGAAAGAAAGCAATCCCTACCCAGCAAGTCGATTCCTCCGTGCTTCCTTGGAGAGCAACTCAAGGACCTCCTGGATCACCCTGGGATCTTTTACTGCCTCCCTGAGTGCTTTGGTATCATCGGCGGCGATTTGCCTCCCAAATATCGTGGACACCAAAGGTGCGAAGACGACAGGGTCGGGGATTACGACAGCAAGGAGATAGGACTGTAAAGAGTCGCCGTGCACATAGATTTGCTGTACGATTGGGCAAGCAGAGTATGTGCCCTCAACTTTCTCGAGTGCGACGTACTCGCCTTGAGCAAGCTTCATGATGTTCTGCAACGAGACAATGGCGTGTCGGTGTACCATGAACGAGGGTGCGATGGGTACACACCTTGACTCTGTCAATGATCTTGAAGCGGCCTTGGCTATCGACCTCAGCGACATCACCTGTGTGTAGCCACCCATCCTCCAAAGTATCCTGGGTGTTCTTCTCATCTGTTTCCATGTAAATTTGTGGTCGCGCGAAGGTTTAAGTACGTACCTTTGTAATATCCAATGAAGCAGTTCATGCCACGGACACAGAGCTCTCCACGAGGGTTAGGTTTGTCCTTGGACGTATAGTTCATTTCAGGCACATCGACGAGTTTCAATTCGTTAACGGGTTGAGGGGGCCCAATGGTTCCACCAGAAGTGGGGTCATCTTTAATGGTGTGCGCGCAAGTACCGCAGTTCTCCGTCATACCATATCTGAGGAACATTAACCTTTCATACCTAACCGAAAGCTCTCAGACTCACCCTGAAAAGCAAAAAGTATTAAGGGGTGTCAGAGACAAAAGAGTAGAGTGCGTACCTTCAGTGACTTCACAGTAAAAAGCGATCTTCAAGAAATCGATCACCTCGGCACTGATCGGCGCTGAACCCGTGCTGACTAGAATCACATTACCACCGAGGACGGCCCGAACCTTCACAAAGGATTGTATCTGCGCAGATCTCTATCTTCCAGAATATCACATACCTTGCTAAATACCAGAAAGTCCCACAATGGATGCGTGTTGATACCAGTTTTGTGTAGTTGATCAAGCTTGGTTTGGACAGCCATTCTGAATAATGCTCCCTTCAGACCGGGTGCATTGCCAGCGGCCATGGCTGATTGGTATACTCGGTTGAGAACACGTGGGACAGCTGGGAAGTAATGGGGCTTTAGGAATTGTGCATCTTCAAGAAGTCTCAGGGGATCGCCAGTGAAAAATCCGATGCAACCACCAAGAGTGACCACCGACAATTCCACCACTCGCTGAAACGAATTCATCAGATAGAGGCAATGATATAAAACAACTATAATGACCTCATATATGTGGGCCAATGGAAGATATGATAGAATGCAGATATTTGGAGACATGGGTGTACCAAGCGTGTTTGAATACGCCGAAATCGCGAGGCTTCCATGAGTAAGAATAACTCCTGCCATGATATTAATAAAGAAAATAATCAAATGCCGAAAAATGTATCACCTTTGGGACGGTTTGTAGTTCCCTGGTGAAGCCAAGAGTCAGGACGAGATCACATGAGCGATGAGGAGGCATACAGAAGTGTAGCACAATGATGCGATCTGGTCCGCTGATGTGGGCAGGGGGTCTATGAGATGTGCTTCACCGAAGGTTTCAACTGAAGGTCAAACATTAAGTGATCGAACGGCTGAGGAACAGGAGAAGCGCACTCTCGTTCAGTTCCTTTATTTGTACACCAACAGTTTCGGCCCACGAAGCAAGCGCGTGGCGTACTTGCTTCTCTAGAGGGTCAAACGAGACAATTATCTTCAAAGTAGGAATTTTCGAAGACATCTTGAGAAGTGTCGGTATGTGGTCTGGGGTCGTGAACAAGATGGAGAGTGAGGAGTGGTTGATGCTGTGGCACGGGTTAGTTCAGTGATGATCAATCTTCTAGAACACCGTACATGAAGTCTGCGAAAGGTAAGCCTATGAAACCATGAATGAATTCTATCCTTACCAACTGAATCTACTCCCAGAGTATCATACAGACTGACGCCGACTTTGCCGTAGGCATGAAGAGCATAATCGACGATTTGCCACTCTGGTTTTCGTCAGTGTGCAATTTCACCTGAGCACCGCTTACCACTTACCTGGTCGATTTTGTGACCAAATACCGACCATTTCCATGTCCTGTGCCTGAAGGACTCCCGACTTGAAGAATTCATGCAACGCACTACCGATTTTGCGTCTCCTGGCATCCACTTGCTTGTAGGTCTGCCATACGTAGGGTCCGAGCTTCAATGGCTGTGTAGAAATGACGGGTCTATGGCCCAAAAGTCTGGCATCTGGATTCTCTTGATAACCACTGTCAAAAACCTCAGGCAGGGTTTTGGGAATCCCAGGTGTGTTGGCATCGAGAAATTCAAACAAAGCTACATCTCGTTAGACGATAATATTCCGTATCACGGAACTATAGTCACCATTCCGATAATGTGCTGTATGGGGAAGTAAACGAAAGCCGTTGGGACAAGCGGTAGAGAAGGACACATACCAGTTTGACCTGGGCGTTTGGTTCCAGGTACAGGCACGGACTGGGCCTTATAGTTAATTTTCTCTGGCAAAGGAACTGCGGTAACCACCATATTGTTCGCTGAGTGTACTAGTAGAAAGGATGGGCTGGGGAGGTAAAAGCAGTCACTGGCAAGTTATCACGGAACCAGCCGCAGCGTGCCCAAACATTGGTATTCGGTAGACCGGCAACATAAGCGGATCCGATTGGCCCATGAGACATGTGTGCATTGGCACCTGAAAATTGACACAGCTAGAATGATACTTTGCAGGTCGTGCCAGACACGCAAATCACGGGCCCTGTTGCCAGCACAACCCGGGCAACAACAATCATGTACCACGACACTACCACAACTCAATGATAAAAGTTCCATAGCTGCAGAATCTGCGTCGATCTCGCGGAGCTGGTCGAAACGCGATCACGTGACAGACATTTGACACGCGCTCGTTGCGGGGGGGATTTGGCGCACACTCGGATCACATGGAAATCTAATGGAACCACCCACAGACGCAGCAGGCCTACGCTCCCAAATCGCCAATCTTCAGGCAGAGCTCGATTCACTCCGCGCTCGGTACGACACGCTCCTGGAAGCCAAGAACCGGGCGGCAGAGCGTTACAAGGCCGACTACAAGAAATGGCGAGACTTCAAGCGGTGGATGTTTCGAGACGCTGAAACGGATGACCACAACAAGCCACTTCTCAAAAGTGACGAGCTAGTTGCGTATACGAGGGCTTCAGCGCTTGGAAAACGAAAGCAGTTTGAAGAGTTTGGGCCGAATCTCCAGCATGCAGGACAAGATGACGATGAAACCAAGGGCCATAAACAAGAGTCCATTCGTGATATGAAAGTCGATCTTCCTTATGCCTCTCCGGTAACTGTCCCATCAAGGCACCAGCGCAGAAAATCGTATCACGGTGAATCCTCCCACAAGGTTCTTTCGCCGTCTCCCAGCAGCAACAAAGATCCATTTCTGGTGCCGCAGTCCACCATCATTCGTGATGATAAATCATCAGTTCTTGATAATAACATTGGTAGGTAGGCTTCGTCTTGTCAAATTGGCTGCGGACTAAGAACAGTTTGCAGAGATGCAGTGTAAAGCAGAACCGCCTCGGTCGATTCCATTGACCGAGCCTCGCAAACGCAAGGGAAGATACGCACAAGTACCGTGCGTGTTTTACGGGTAGTCTGCCAACACATCATGACACCATCCGTCCTCTAGGACAGGAACGGGCACGATCAACTCCAGGTTTTCTATTCGGAAAGACAGAAATCGTGGTGTGGATTATCAGTACGATGCTGTCGTTCGCACTCGGGAAGAACGGAAGCATATGCTTGGAAGTGATTGTGAATGCTGTCGTGAGGTAAGTGGCGACGGCCCTGGTGAGGATCCTCTGCCGATTGAATCCCCGGCATTCTAGTACTATGAAGCCGTTGGGCCATTACCCCATTCACGACAGCCACTCTGGCGGACGCCAACAAAGCGCAAAACACCTTACAACCTCCATGCATCGGGCAACGACAAGGAAAATACCGATGAAGTAGACGAACATAAACAACTGATCTCGCGACACCGCCATCATTGGCATAGACCAAAGACCCCACCTGGTTATTGGGATATCGGATTCCCGGATACACAAGAAGTTTCGGATATCAATCGGCGTGCGGCGGAGATGCATAAGCGCAAGCTCGTCGAAGTGGAAGCAGAGACAAGGTAAGCGTCCCAGTCGATATAAAAGAGGACTCTTCTCTGATATCGCGACTAGGAACGACAATGGCAGATACGTAGAACGTGCGCTGAGGACCCCTTGATCAACACCGTCAATAATCCAGCGGTGGATTTGTCGATGCTTGGGGAAATGTGTCCAGCACTTGCCCTTGCAAAAGCCTCTTTCCAAGACGGATCGGATGGTAATGTCGTGCGAGTCGCCGCCAAAGGCCCGCTGCGGAATATGTTGATTCTATGTTAGAGAGGAATGCAATAAACCCACCATACTGTGCAAAGACAATTGCATATGGAAGTGGGTGACTCTGCGAAGATCAACAAGACGTCCATCGACAAAGGAATAGTCCATACCTCGATCGTGACTGTACAACCGAAAGCAGTGTGATTTACCTGCAGGTATGTGTCCGCTGGATTCCTGATCGTCAGACCGTAGCCAAAGGGGGTGTACTGGTTCACCTACCAGGCAATCTCTGAGGGTCTTTACTCCTCAACATGAGGGCAAACAACGGAAAATGGTTCATAAAAGCCAGTAACGTCTCGCAGCTGGCATACAAGATAATTGTTCCAAGCCGTATCTGATCCGGGGCGGTCAGGCTTGTACCATGACATGAAAAAGCTCTTACGAGTGCGAAAAGTGTGTAATAAACCAGGATCGTCGGGAAAAGGTGAGCGGCCAGTGTGAACAAGATCGTTCCGAGCAGCAGTTGATCGACGTCGTAATCCCAAGGATCCGTACGATTTCGGAGGGTGTTGTATCGTTTGCCTATGCCACATCGAATGAGATGTCGCAGAACCAGGTTCAACAAAGAGTCGTACCTCTAAAGAGGTTCCACAACGAACCGATCAGCAAGAGTACATGTCGATATATTGTCGAGGAGATGAAGTAACAAGCATGTAGGTGAGCAGTGAGAACACTGATAAAATCTAGGGACAATGATAGAGTCATCGTCATGCCAAGAAGGCTGGTGGTCTCCACGACGAAACTAATGGCGGGTAACAATGATAGGCTGTGGTGAAGCAGTTCTGTGACACTGGAATAAGCATCCGCGAGCAAAGAATAAGCTCAATTACCCACTCGTCCATCGTGTTATCAGGCCTATGAACCCATGCGAATAAAATCTGCTCAGCTCCGTATTGAGTTTCAAGCCTGCGGGCCAGCTATCCAGCCACAATAACACCCGTTGAATGCGAACCGCGAGGGTGCTCTGTCAGAGGATGATGAGGATACAGGGGAATTTTTTTCATTAACCTTGGATCCCGTACCTCGAGACCATCAGCCACCATAGCGTTGAGCGCGTCACGATTCTGACAAAGGAACTGGCGAAATGCCAGACCAATGATCAAATCGTTCAAGATTGTCCAGATACTGTTATAATGCCTTCATGGGGTCATACATGGGTGAAAGTGCTGACATACGACTGAAATACCTGTTATACGCGAGACTCGAGAGTGCTACATTTTCGTTGGATTGGAGGTGCCACCGTTGGGAAAGCTGGTACAGCATCATCACTCGCCCTTCTGTTTGTCGCACTGAAGTGGGCCTAAGTACCTCGTTTTCTCGTTGATAGGAAGGCTACGAACCCGCGAAACTAAATTCCCTCAATTTAGACAAAAAGCTGTATTCTCTCAAAACATCGGGGAGTGACGAGGGCGCTATGTGATGTTGTGGTCGCTCAGATTTTTTGTCTACACTTCTACTCGAGTTGCGAGTCAAAGATTGAGCTCGACTGCGTTCCACAGCTTCTTCGAGTGACTTTGCTACGTTCCACTATGTGCCGGCGTTCGGAACGACACGGAAAAAGCTGGACACTGCTCACCAAATTGACGACGAGTCGGTATTCTGGAATGTTGAGTTTAATATCCCTTCGCGTAAAGTCATGGGCGAGCGACACCTCCATCGGTGTCTTCACCTCTTTGGGGAGTGGAGGGAGACTCGGTCCATCAACTTCAGCGGCATAGAACCTCATGGAACTTATAGCATGACGGCGGTAGTATATGAAACGAAGTGGGTTTATTCTGAAATTTCTGTCAGTCTTTGTCAAGTGTGGGCATGGAGTTGAAAGTACAGTAACTCATCATGATCTTGTATATTCGGGATAGTCGATGGGCGGGACGACAAGAAACTAACATAGCCGAGGATGGTCGGCATCCCGCACGAGGTAAGAAGAGCCCGGAGATCATTTGATTGGATGGTGTTTGCTAGAGCTGCGTCGGCGTCGGCTCGCTGGCTGCCATGAGTAGGACGAGTAGCTCTGAATGATTTGACTCACCGTAATTGTGTCGAGGACACCAGCGACACACGCAGTGTGATGTTTAATCCAACCATAGAAGTAACCGTCATAAAAGACATCACACGGCCAGAAAATTGTGGACATAGACTGTGGGTGTTGTATCCAAATTGGACTCGTTCGCGCAGCCCTAGTCGGGCCGGTCGGACCGGAACACGAAGTTGTGTGGAGCAAAACACGGACCAACGACAACGATCCTGTACATTCAAGTTATACACACGTGATGAGATCTGAATTGCGGATACGGGAGAAGCTACCATCCCCTGTTCCCCGACTCCATTGGAGGAGGGTTTTGTCAGCAGGATACGTCAAAATTCCCTGCAAACGGGACCGCGCGAACTTTTATCTAGTTTTGTCGATTCGATCCCCGACCCGTCCGCACAGCCTGAAGTCCTCCCGCCACCGAGCGCAGGCGCAACGCGCCGAAGCGAGGGGGCGCGAGTGACACTATGGAAGGACTATGAGAACACTCTACTGTAGTATGTACAATTACACAAGTTTCTTGAAGCCTGGAAACCAGTTATCAGAGTCATTTTGAAAGCCGCAATATGATGCATCCAGGGCCAGATTCAGAGTCGGGGACTGGTGCCTTGGCGCCGCTACCGATTATATTCAGTTGGGGATGAGCGTGCAAGAAACCTGGACAAGGCAATGCAAATATCTAACAAAGGTTGCAACGGACATCCAGGATCATTCGATGTATCCAAGTCGGACCACTATACATGCTTTCCGTAATATTCCCGTGCAGAAGGTGCCACAGGCACTGCCAACTGAGAAGTACTCGGCTTGGGTCGATGAGTATCTACTGCCCGTATGGGTAAGGTATACCTGGAACACCGCCATCAGCCACAGTAAAACAAGTGAGTATAAATATGTGCCTCTCTTCATCACAACCGTACGCTTTTGGAGTCAACTTGATGACTGTATGCAATGGAATTTTGATGTAAGGGAGGTCCGCTTGTGGCAGGTCATTAAAATATGCATATCTATACCATGGCTAGCTTGAAGGGAAATAACGGGATAACTACAAGGAGAACTTACAAGCATCGCAAGATGGCCTGATGGCCGAAGATGATGATATTTTCTTGTCGCTCGAGCTCCATGATAACAGGCTCTAGTCGCACGACCACGTCGCGGTATGACTCCCCTCCCCTGTAGCGGTAATTAAATTTGTCTTCATCACGATTCGCAAAGTCGTCCGGGTATGCTTGCTAACCAAGGGTCAGTGGCATTTCGTTGGCCGGAAGGCTAGCCTCACTGACTTCGATCTCTTTATATGTCATTCCATCGCAGACTCCGGCATCCAGTTCATCCAAGGACTTCCACGTCAATTTAGGATAAGGTAGATACTGTGCCGTCTGAATTGTGCGCTGAAGAGTAGAGGTCCAGACCTGTGGGGATATGTATGGGATGAGAACGAAATATCATTTGTGGAAGAAAGATGGGCTTACAGTCAATGCCGCGTCCCCGATATGTTTACGGACGAGTTCCGGGAGTGCTCTAGCATATTCAAGGCCACGTTCGGATAGTGGGGAATCTCCACCGATTTTTCCCTCGACATTGAACTGACTTTCCCCGTGCTATATCCAATTCTCAGCTTGCTCCGCTGAAATTAAAGGAGGTCTTACTCTAGAAAAGAAGATACTCCGAGGCTTCACGTGGAGATTCATGAGATAAAAGGCGATGCGACTCTGCAGATACCCATGGATATGCGAGAGAGTGACCTCGTTTCCAACGTCGGTTATTCGAATATAAGAGAGGTGGGGTTCTGTGATGGTCTCATAAATGGCCTCATACTCTTTGATACGCTTGATAAAGTCGCGTTGAGCGACCTCTTTCGGGAGATCTTTGTAATCCGGATCGCCTGAACAAACTTTGAGCGCCACGTTAGCCGCTATCACAGCGGGATCGTTGCAGACGGATTCAATGAATATGGCATGGATCCCCCTTTCCTTGGAAACTCGGGCTTCAATTTTAGCTCTGCAACGCCATCAAGTTCAACAAAGTATGGTGAAGACATGATACTTGCCGCCGAGTTCGTGTGCTGTTGGTAGCATCTGTGCGATGCTCAGTGCCTAGTGTTCGAGACGACCGGAAGGGAATCTCACCATGTATACCTACATTACCGCCCTTCTTTAACCACTGGATTAGCATATCTAAACTATCTTCCGCCAACTTGTCACGGGTCCTGGTTGCCTCGACATTGTTGTGACTAAAGTACTTCGCTGTATGATCTTCCTTGATCCCGCTCCTGATAGACAGCATGAGCTCGTGAATAATGGACGGTCATCGGCACAAACTGTAAGGCCTTCTGCCTGGCACGAGAACGGCGCAGCTGCCCAACATTGAAAACCTTGCGAGCAAGTTTAGTGCGTGTGTATCCGGCACTTTGCAGGCTTGTCTACCTCAACATCATATTCTAGCCACTAGGGGTCAACTCAGCAAACAGGTCATGCACGGTATGAGAATGACAACCTTGAGATATCGCATGAGCTTATTACTGAGGTATGACTTTCCCCGTGCCGGTAGTCCAACCTGGACAACGCCGTCAGCGCTCTGGATAGGACCAGGCGAGTGTAATGTACCATAGCAAGCACGATCTTGGCTTCGGAATAATCCGGCTTCGCGACTTGCGGTACCTGTTGGTGGGCTGGCCGTAGGGATGTTCCACGATCACATACCTTTGTTTCCGATGCCCACGACAGAACGCGGAGGGGTTGGTGCCTGAGAGCCTTTGCGGCTTGATGCAGCAGATTCGTCAAACCGCTTCAGCCTGCGTGTGCTATCAGATGCTCTCCCCGTTTTTTCGTGAGGCAGAACTTACATAGGACCTCCGGCGCCAAAGAGGACCGGGAGGGGAGGACGATCTGTAAGGAGGGCATCGTCGACGAGGCCATCTACAGCCTGCATGTCGTCGAGGATTCCGAGTGGCTTCGGGGGTTCCTCGGCAGAGGTTGGGAATTGAATGCGATTGTGATCTTCCATCGCGGTCTAGTGATACCGGCAAGTCTCGGAGCTACTTGTAAGTCAACTTGAAACACGTGCGTGAACTTTAGGTTCTCGATCGATGTCCTCGACAGTGATCTCGCATTCCCTCCAACCGCACCGTGGATTTCACTCAACTCTGTCCACAATACTTGCATTGGACCCTCCTCATTCAGACTGCTCTTTTTTTGCGTTGTACACATTTCCCAAAACCATCATCATCGACAGATATGAGCTCATAGGCCGCCGTCTCTCCTTTGAGTTCTGGGGCGAATCAAACCTCGAGCTCCCCGTGTTTGCCTTTAATCAAACTGCCAATTCCCTGCTGCTCATAAATGCCACTCCTACCGATGCTCCCCTGAAACAAGTCACCGTGGACGTTCCTGTCCATGCGCGGTATGGCGAACTAGGTATGGCTCAGGCTTCTCCCCAGTCAATCGCAATATCTTCCCCCACGTGCTTCTGGGCTTGTCCACCCTCTGGTGCGTATGATGTATAGAATGCTACCTCCACGTCCTGATGTTGCTTCAGCTAGTGCATCCTCTGCATACTCCCCAGAGTCACCTGTAGCAAATTCGACCATGCTCGGTTCGTTGACGCATTTCTCAGTACCAAGCGCGTCGTCGTATCACGCATTACTTCAAGTCCCTGTGGCTTCCAAGCGTGATTTGTTTCCTGTCGAGATGGGGACCGCAATGGTCATCCTCTTAGCATTCCTATGGCTAGTCTACTGCTCCTGGAGAGTTGCAACCGCGATCCAGTCTTGTCACCTCAAAGAACAATAAAGTTGTTCACGGATGTGCATTTCTATGAATGTGACGAAGGTGCTATAGCAAGAAAGATCTGCGCGTACAAATACTGTAAGTAAAGCGGTGGGGCAGTCCATACTGAGCATACGCCATCGAGCTAGACAACTACACAACGCCGTTGCTTCACCATCTTTCCCCAACGGCCCTTCATGCTTTCCTTGAGGGCGAGGTTGAAGACGTCTTGGACACCAGTGCCAGTCTTTGCTGAGCATTCAGCGTACTTGGCGCCGATCTCCTTTGCTACATCAGCGCCTTGCTCGGCTGGCACCGGAACCTGCCCCTGCGCACTGAGCATACGTCGTGTTTGGTCGTCTCGCCGTAAGTCGGTCTTTGTACCAACCAATATGAGGGGCGTTCCCTCGCAGAAGTGTGCTACCTCGGGATACCACTTGAAACCATAGTTCAGTGAATGTAGAATATCGTACGAATCGGGCTGAGATGCAAACCTTGTCTTGAACATTTCCGAGGCTAACGGGGAAGTCGATTGAAAAGACGATGAGAATCACATCGCTCTCCGGGTAACTCAGCGGTCGTAATCGATCGTATTCTTCCTGTCCTGCGGTGTCCCAAAGTGCGAGTTCCACTAGCTTGCCCTCGAACTGGATCTGCGTCACGTAATTCTCGAATACTGTTGGTATATAGGACTGCCCAGTAGCTGCTCTCTGAGCCGCAGAACCGAGGGTAGGTGTGGATGTATGCGCACCTCCGGAAACCTGTTTTCCGCGTATACGATGAGGAGACACGTCTTTCCGCACCCGCCTTAGTATTATATCATTGAATGCTGTTGCGAAGGACGAACAAAATATCCCGCGCACCATCACCCACTACGACAAGTTTCTTTTTCGTGTCAGGTCGGCGAACACCAGCTTGGTATGATGGCTCCATGGTCATAAAACTGCTCAAACGTCCTCGAACAATGCGCGGCCCGGGCTCAAAAGAGGCAGGAGACAGAAAACACGCGGGAGGGGATAGTGCTGTGATGGCGTTACTCCGGAACGGCTGTCGTATAGTGGTCACGTGCCGCATGTTATCGACAACTTGGTCTTCGCTGCCGACGCTACGTGTCGTCCAGCACTGAGCCGACGCAAAAACTCAGAAAGAAAGACGCCTTAGCTAGTGCCGGTGATGCTCGCTGAGCTATTGAGGATGGAAAAACAGTAACGCATAAGCCCAATGTATTCGCAGCAACAGGATCTTTCATTCAGAACACAATGGATGTTATCACATTTTCTGCAAGGTCGGACCGGTAGCCCTGTACTAAACGGCGACGCCTCGTAATGGCAGGGGAAGAGTGGAGACCGGTTTGAGACAGAGCAGGTCCGAGGAGGTGTGGCGGTACAAGAGTGTTTCGGTAAAGTCACGCCCTTGGGCCACGCGTCACGCAGCACACAGCTCCTTCATCTCGTCAACTCAACCACCGACCTCATCGTCCAACGTCCAGCTTTCGTCCTCAACGCTCACAATGCATACCAGCGAGTACGACTATCTTTTCAAGCTTCTTCTCATCGGCGACTCTGGTGTCGGAAAGGTTCGTTCTGCCCTGTGGCAATCATGTCAACCTGCTCAAAATGCGTCTACCTCCAGTCCTGTCTGCTTCTTCGGTTTGCAGATGATACATACACGGAGAGCTATATCAGTACCATTGGTGTTGACTTCAAGATTCGTACTATCGAGCTCGAGGGAAAGACCGTGAAGCTCCAGATTGTGAGTCTTTCTTTCGTTTTCCTTGTCTCAGGGCTCGTTGGTCCTTCCTTGTATGCTACAAAGTCACCTATGAGCCATCTCACTTGGAATTCAACATTGTGCCTTACAAAAATTACTGACTCCAACCTATGCACGTTCAGTGGGATACTGCCGGTACGTCCTCTTCTGGCCCTCTACACATCCTTTCTTACAGCTGTAAAATAGGTCAAGAACGCTTCCGTACGATTACTTCATCCTACTACAGGGGTGCTCACGGCATCATCGTCGTTTACGATGTCACGGACAATGGTAAGACGCCTCCATCTCTGTTCAGTGATGGTTGCCAACCGGATCCCTTAGACACTTTCACGAATGTCAAGCAATGGCTGCAGGAAATTGACCGGTACGCGTCGGAAGGTGTCAACAAATTGTTGGTAGGGAACAAGTCCGACCTTACAAGCAAGAAGGTGGTCGAGTACAGCGTGGCAAAGGTAATGCATTTGTGATTCATATACCCTTGCCCACCCTCAACTTTACTTCAGGAATTCGCCGATCAATTGACCATCCCTTTCTTGGAGACCTCCGCCAAGAACGCAACGAATGTCGAGCAAGCGTTCTTGACCATGGCCAAGCAAATCAAGGATAGGTAGGTGACCCCCCAAATGCATCGTATCGAGATACCAAGAGTTCCTTCAGAATGGGATCCACGTCAACACCCGCCGGAGGCGCAAAGTCCTCGACTGTCACTCCAGGCCAATCTGTACAGCAACAGCCATCTGGCAGCTGCTGCTGATTGGGAACACCTGTGGTGTACTAGCAGAACTTCTTTACGTCTCTTTGACATCAACTTCATTCGAGGATATCGTCAGCATCACGCATGCGGTACAATAGGAGCGATATTCTTTCATTTACATATTACCTTCTCTCCGGGGTACTGCTAAGTGTAGTTGGACATGTGTTGGTTTCCATTTAAAGTTGGCCTCCGTCTGTTGCTTGTCCATTTTAATACTAGCTTTTACTATGCGTGAAATACGTCCCAGATGATATCCAGACGATGTATTGATAAGGGGTTTTGTTTGTCTCCGCTAGGTCCGTAACCGAGTATGGCGACACGAGACGATCACCCAAGCGATCAGACTGTTATCGATATTACGAGGCAGGCGACTCGTGCTACAAAAACTGACCACCGACTCTCTGCAGTTAGGTCTCCCCTCATTTTGAATTCTCTCAATCGTGCTCCATCTATCCCATGTCTCGTCCCGGCGGCCCACCTCAGGGCACACGACGCCTTCAGGTCGTTACCAACTCCTTCAAAATCACAGGTCTTCCCAAGAAGTCCTACTATCAGTATGACGGTGAGTTGCGCTGGCACGTCGTCACCACGCACCGTTAATCCAATCACTTTTTCGTGTGGGGGGTCACTTATACAGTATGTGAGTAATACGAACCTATGCACAATCGTATATCATGTCCACTCATGCGTGTTGGTCGTTCTTCCAGCGTTCGAAGACGAGAGGGTGTCAAGAGATGCGCGTCGACGCACCGAGGTCTTTGAAAGACTTCAAAATCACACACAAAACAGCCTTTTCTCGCCCAAGGCCATCTACGATAGCGACGCTATCGCATATTCTTCTACTGTCCTCTCATTTGGAAATGCTGCTACGGTAAGTCGGTCAGAGTGCTGGTGAACGTGTAGCGTTCTGATCACGCATTCGATAGTTTGATGTCAACATGACGGACCGCCCCATTAGAGAGGGAGGTCAATCACGCGGTGTCATCCGCGTCGCTTTGAAGCGCGTCGATGCCGCGCCCATCACTTTCGAGTAAGCAGGGTTTCAGTCTGACTGGCTATTTATATATGGCACGTCAGGGATCTCCAACGCCTTCTCGATGGCCGGATCACACAACTCACTCCCCGCGCAGCCGTTGCGCTGAACTTGGTGCAACTCATTTTACGTCAGGCCCCTAATTTGTGAGTCATCCTCCGAATCAGACGCACGTTCGGATTGCTGATGTATCGCCTAGGAAATATCCTAACAACATCAAAGCCTTCTTTTGTCGAGAGGCCGGTAGCAGGGCCCTTGGAGGCGGTCTCGAAATTTTGAAGGGATATTACCAGTACGTCCGTTTCTATTAATCGACGATGAACACGGACGCTGATCACTATGGGTACGTAGGAGCGTTCGTCCCACGCTCCGAACGCTCCTGGTGAACATTGACACGTCTTGTGGTATACTGTAAGTCCCTTCTACATCCACAGAAGTCTATTAATCCCCCTTTTCAGCTACCAAGAAGGCCCCATGCCTGAGGTCGCCCTGAGCTTCTTGGGGACAACCCACCCTCGCGCCCTCAACTTGAGGGAAGGACCCGAGCTCGCGAAGCTCAAGAAGTTTTTCAAAGGAATCTTCATTACGTTTACGCACCGCAAAGGCAGGAAGAAGATCGAGTCGATTATCCCTCGCGGTGGATTGGAACAGTTTGAGTGGAACAAGGACAAGAATGAGGGTGTCGTGCAAACCACGACAGTTCAGGTACGTTCAGCGTTGCGTCTGGTTCTTTGCATTCACATGTTACTGCGAACAGGCGTATTTCAGGGAGGCATACAACATTACACTCAGGTTACCGGATGCTGTCGGCGTCAAGATCGGGGGCGGCAGCATTGTTCCTATCGAACTGTGCGTCGTCGCGCCTAACCAGCGATTCACGCGCAGGTTGCCGCAAGAATTGACCAAGGGGATGGTCGAGTTCACCTCAGACAAACCCAAGGCCCGGCTTGAGGCCATCCGCCGTGGAATCGTAGGTACTGGCGCAGTAAGTATTTGCATTGGTCATGCTGTATCTCCGTAACCTCTGGATGTTTCTATGAGGCCTTGGATTATGCCTCGTCACCTTTCGTAAGAGATTCTGGGATGGAAATATCTACTGTGCCGACCATTATTGATGGCAAAATCTTATCAACCCCCCCTATGGAATACAGGAAAGGTTCCGAGCCATTGGTAACCATTTTTTTCGGAACAGAGTAATGTTGTTTCTTATATTACTTCAGGTCCCAAGGTTTGGAGCTTGGAATGTAGTGAATCAGCAGTTTTCGGAGCCAAAAAGCATCACTTGCTGGGCTGTTGTTGATTATAGTCCCAATCCCTCCAGGGATAGGCAAGCAAATGAGAAGTTTGTGAAGATGATTGCAGTGAATTGCCAGAAGCTAGGTATGTAAAATTCAGTGTTTCCTATTCACATCTCTGATCACTCAATCTTGATAGGAATGTGTACGTCCTCAGTTCATTTTGCATGTAAGCATATCTTGAATTCTAGAAGCAATGGCTCCTCTCCAGGTCTACCTCACAGGAAATGGAGGCAATGTATCTCAAGTTGGTGTTTTTCCATTTAAGATCATTATGATATCTTACATTTACATATGTAGGATTTACTCCAGGCTGCTAGAGAAGCCACTGCTGGTCGCAATACTTCCCAGCCTGACTTGATCTTGGTTATCCTTCCCCCTTCTGCCCCTGAGATTCGATTCCATGTAAAACGGCATGGGGATGTTCAGCAAGGGGTAAATCATTCAATTACTCACAAACCACATAATGACATCAATTTATTCTAGGTTGTCACACAATGTGTTGTAAGTCTTGACTTTTCAATTGTTATTTCAATTGACTTTATGACTTTATTCAGCGTGTTGATAAGGTTGCTCGTGCTAATGATCAGTATTGCAACAATGTGGCAATGAAGTAGGTATCAAAGTTTTCATTGAACAAGTCCCTAATATTCCTCTGAAGGATCAATGCAAAACTGGGTGGTGTTAACGCAGTACCCCGTGCTGCAGTATTGATGGGCCTTTCCAGAAGACCCTACATGATCATGGGTAACTTATAAACCTTCACCTCTCATCTAGCAAAATCAACTGACTGAAAACAGGGGCTGATGTAGGACACCCAGCACCTGGTGTGCACGATCAACCTTCTGTTGCCGCTCTCGTGGCCTCTTATGACATCCAGGCAATGAAGTATAATGCCTATACAACCATTCAGCCACCACGCCTGGAGCCCATAGACCAGTTGCAAGACATGGTGCTCGTGAGTGTATCTCCACATTATTCAGATAATTTGACAGAAATCCCTGGGTTGCTCATTAGCGAGCACTTAATGATTTTGGTAGAGCCCCCGAGAGGATTATATTCTTCCGTGATGGATTGTCCGAGGGTGAATATGTCAAAGTTGCCGAAAAAGAGATCCAGGACATCAAAGGTAAGCTCCACCACCTTGCTCGGGGCGAAATTTAATCTTTTCCTTGCCAAGCTGCTATTGACGTGCTTTGGAAAATGAGAAATCTGCGTGAGGGAAAGCCCACTGTGACGTTTATTGTTGTCGGCAAGCGGTCAGTATTTCATGTCTACCTTGACGACGTCATCTAAATGCATGCTTTCTAGTCATCACGTTCGGTTCTTCCCGCAAAACGAGTAAGTTCCTATCCAACTTTGTCTTGCGTCAAAATCACGGTCCTGTAGTAGGGATGCAGATAGGTCTGGGAACTGCCCGGCTGGATTCGTCGCTGACCAGGGCATCGGAAACCCCATCGCCAAGGACTACTACCTGCAATCCCATGGTGGTTTGCTGGGAAGTAAGTGGCTCGCCCGTATGGTCCATTACGTTCTACATCCGTGATCCCCTTTCAGCGAGCAGGCCGTCTCACTACATCGTCATCCACGACGAGAATTTCTCCAACAACATTGACACGTGAGTTTGCGGACTTGCACGGAAGATGGACGAGGCGACTGAATGTCGCTCTAGTTTACAGGAACTCTCCTTTGCCTTGTGCCATGCCTACGCCCGAGCGACCCGGTCCGTTTCCATCCCGGCCCCCGTGTATTGTGAGTAAACGTGGCAAGTCGTCTTGGTCTGTACTCACTTTTTGATCCGTAGATGCTGATGTACGTGGATTGGCTGTGAACGGCCGACTAACATGCTGATCTTGCAACAGCTCGTGTGCGGTCGTGCGAGCTTCCATTTCCCCGCAGAGCTCAAGTACGATGACAGTTCTGCCTCGGTCACTTCTGGCCAAAGCAGCTTCAACCTCGAACGATGGAAGAACGGCTTCCAGGGAGTGCACAAGAATATGCTGAAGAAGATGTTTTACATGTGATCTAGTGCTACCCATCTAACGGCGTCGATCTGTTTACCAACCTCTTTCCGCAAGGCGTCCGCCTTTCATGTTTGCATCGCTGTACGAATAATGAGACTGTTGTACGATTTGCTTTACGATAGGCGGGACTCACATCGTAAGACCGACCATGGGTGCGCCAAGATTCTCGGAGATCTGTGGAGAGCGTCAAGTTTTTGTCGATCCGTCTTATCTGCGTTCCGTACCTCGGCGAGAACTTTTGGGTTGTTGTAGTGCGTAACCTGAGGTTTTGGGGTCAGCAAGTATTGCGTGCGGAAATGCGGAGAGCGTACAGCTTGGACGATGGCCCTCGCTCTTTTGGCTGGGTCACCAGACTTGGATGATGGAGCCAATCAGGTTTCAGGTCGAAAGGGAACACGGAAAACATACATGGAAGATACCGGATCCGACGAACACTTGATGTACATCATTACTACACGCGTTTCATGTTAGCGAGGCATCCACTCACCTCCGTCGCAGCCGAGCTGCATCATGAGTGCAGCGTCCGCTGTTACGAGACCTTAGAGGGAGTCACATACTCGTGGGTGCCGTGTACGTACCGGGAGTTGCAATACCACCAGCGGCAAAATTGACGACTGGGAGTCGCTTGAGGCGGGCTGATTCCTTTAAAAGATGGAACGGGGCTTGTATGTCCTTTGCATAAGCATAGAGTTCTTCTTCGTTCATGACACCCGCCTTGCGGATCTCGGTCATCACGGTGCGCTGGTGACGAACGGCCTCGACGACGTTGCCAGTGCCTGCTTCACCCTTTGTCCTGATGAACGCAGCGCCCTCGGAGATGCGTCGCAGTGCCTCGCCTAGGTTGCGGGCGCCGCATACGAAGGGGATTTTGAAATTGTGCTTGTTAATGTGATGTTCTTCATCAGCGGGCGTCAAGACCTCGGATTCGTCGATGTAGTCGACGCCTATCGCTTGGAGTATCTGGGCCCGGGCGAGCAAACATGAGATATGGATGTAGCTGAATGCATGTGAAATGTACCTGTGCCTCGACAAAGTGCCCGATGCGAACCTTGGCCATGACAGGGATGGTAACAGTGTTCATGATGTCCTTGATCATGCCAGGGTCGCTCTGTGGCACGAATGAGCTGTGCACGAAAACGGATGTCGTGTGACGTTACCATTCGCGAGACACCCCCTTCTGCTCTTATGTCGGCGGGAACACGCTCCAGTGCCATAACGGCACAGGCACCTGCTTCTTCGGCGATGCGAGCCTATGGGTCGGTCAGGTCGAGCACGGATTTGTTGAGAGTCTTGGAACGTTACCTGCTCGGCATTGACGACGTCCATGATGACACCGCCCTAGCGAATGGCCAAGTCGTTTGTCAACAGGTGATATGGACATGAAAACGGGTGTGGAAATGAATGTACCTTGAGCATCTGTGCCAATCCGGACTTTACCTGCGGGACATGAAGATGGTGAGGGGCATGAGGGGATCTGAGACGTACTCCAAAGGTACCCAGACTGGTGTTTCCACCATCCCGCTGGGCGACGCGGGTGGGTGCAGCAGCAGCAGCCGAAGCAGCGGCTGCACTGATGGGGGGACCATTTGTGGATGCTGGAGACAACGTCGCGGGAACAGGGGCTGCCATGGTGGGTCAAGCAACAGTGAAATAAAAACAAAAAAGGAGGAATGAGAGAGAGATGAGTCGGAGAGTGTCACATAGGCGGATATCGGGAGCGGAACGATCTTCGGCCGTGCGAGAAAAATAATTACGATTTTAGGAGGATCAGTGGTGAATTTCGAGTCATGCCACCGAGGGTGAGATCACGAGCACTCCGTGTACCGACGCAGCAAGGAAGTTCACAAGCACGGCCAAGACCCGAGTGCGAGGCTATTCTCAATGCGGTTGTCTTGGGCGCAGCACTCGGAACGCCCGGCGACCAAAATGAGGGCTCCACTTGACATGGGGCACATTCCACACAGTCCCTGGGCCTGAGTGTCTGAGGTGAACTGACATGGGATATGGATATGCTAGAGGGGGCTGATCGACTGTTGTTTTGTTGCACTGACATGCCCAAGTATGACGGCTATTTAGTAATGACAAGAGCACTACGGATATATGATGCAGTGAAACCCAGCAACGGCATGAATAGGTGCTAAGCGGGAAATTGTGGTGATATGGCATCAGAAGCCCTTGGCTGTGAGCCACGCCATCACGTCTCTTTTGAAGCGGCCGCCAGAGAGGACAATGTGCCTTTGGTGCTGGACCTTGACGGTGAGGCGCTGAGCGTGTGGTGAATTTGCGTCAAACAAGGACTGCTTAAGGTCCTCGGCAAGGGACTGGGAGGGGTGAGGACGAGAGCGGGGAGCGGGGAGATGATGGCTCACGTTTACGCGGCCTTGCACGTTTCTGATTTGGATGAGATAGCGCGTTGCACCGTTGCGAATGTCGGAATACACGGGGAGGGAACCGCGTGAATTGCGGCGGACGAAGTAGGGACAGCGGTGGGTGTGGAGCACGTGGTTGATGATGGAGGGCATTGTGGTCGAGTTGAGACAGAAAGAGAGGACGACCGTTTACGTTATGGCTATCGCGTTTCGATGTCACCTCCTTTATAACCTCACTCGCCATGATCGTCCCCTCTCCCACTCCCCCCCACCATGGACCTCTTCCGTCCAGCCCACCTCCTCT
>JBBPSD010000040.1:0-81878 GCA_038093415.1 Xerocomellus chrysenteron
TCCTACTCGCCCCTATGGCCTCCCGGCCTGGTATCTCAAGTCGACATGTTCGTCGTCGTCGCTCAATTTGCCTCTGGGGCATTCCTGGTCACTGTAGGAGTTGCCTGGCACGACCGTTTTGCTGCCCAGCTCGCTCTGTGCAGTTGTGTACTCACTTCGTGGGCTCGACCTTCGTGCATTGTCACGCTTCTTCGTTTCATCTCGGGGTCGTTCGACTGGAGTGGAGTGGTTGTAGTCAGAGGGTGTTGGAGTGCCAGGTATGTCCTTGTTATCCATTGAGGTGTGCTGATGAGTCGGGGATGTTCCATCCAGCCACCAAGCAAACCTTAGCTTTACAGCTTACAGTTGCGTGAGGCCCATATAAAGCCCTCCCCTCACATTTCAACAGGCACGGCGCCCACCTGCGACCCCCAACTTGAATGGCCACCAATGACACCCAATGTGGGACACGACGCCACTGGTACATGGACAAAGACAAGTGGGTCGGGTAAAGCACGGGTGAGTAACGCCATGCACTCGCAGTGGTCGTCAACTCATCACGCTCAGGAAAAAGCACATGGGGTGAGGCGAAACATTGTCTTCACTTGTTTTGTACTTGTAATGAATATCGAACTTTTTTTCGCACTTATACATGTACGAAAAAGGTGAAATCCAGCAATGGAACCTACTGGTACAAGTATGAATCTACTTGTCAGCAGTGTACTTGTTGTTTACTTAGCGAGTCGATGGTTCCAGGGAGTGGTGTTACACGGTATTACATAATTGTTCCCACGAGTCGTTTTGCAGAGAGCCGGACGTTTCTGGCTGAGAAAACCCTCTCCCACTTCGTGAGAGTCGGGGATGCACGGAAATTGCTCCTAAACCTTTAGTTAACCAACAGTATGTTTTCACGTAGCCAACAACGCATATAGATCAAGACCTTATGTACATTGGCCGCTGTCTCAAAGACTCCAGGATGCGGGAAGATACCGTAACGGCGCCTATATAGTTGCACCGCCTCCCTCACTGCACATGGCAGTGACCGACTCGGGCTATGGACAGCACCAGGTCCACGATATGGACTCTGCAAAAAGTATCCTACACTCCATCGTGCTATCTACTCAGCACGTCCGGAGCGCTATAGCTCGCTATTCCACTACAAGAGGGGTCAGACAAGTCCGACAACACTCTCTCGTCCGGCTCGAATCTGAATTCCAAACAATCATCGATGCTTCGAGCGCCATCCTCAAAGTCTTTGACGATCCATCCCTGCGTCGTCATTATATGCTCGATGACCGCTTGGTGGACTGGCTGTCTGGTCCAGAACCCGACATGACTTTGAATGCGCTGAGAGAGATGGAAAGATTGCTCAATATCGATCACGAAGTGCAGGTGTTCTCTGGGTTCATCCCAACGAGAACCGGGTACCAGGAAGACGACATCAATGTGGCCATCGCACTTTTCTACTCCCACAAGGCCCATTTTCACTTCCTGCTCACGACGGACATCTGGTGAGTGCGGAGTATTTGGATGAAGTCACGCATGACAACGTTGCACAGGAACTATGAAAAGGAAGCGCCTAGGCAGACTATGCAACCTAGGACCGAGTAAGTTTTATAGCCTCGTGGCGGGGTCTACATCGTACACTGATTCTCGATTATACAAGGGAGAAGCACGTGCAAGGCCAAGGCCAACCTCAATCCACCTCCACGAAAGATAGCGCGACAGAACATCAGAGGAAGGAAACTGTTTGTATGTGTAGAAAGCCATTGGCGGCACAAGCCGTTCTCGCTAACGATATTGCACACCCAGCCCAGAAACTGAACAAGTTATTGACAATACTCGATGCTTTGGGTTGCTCCGAGAAACATCGGGAAACATCCTCAATACGACAATCCGATACATGTATGTGGTTACCTGCTACCGATGCGTATAGGTCATGGAGAGAAGGGAAAGTCACGTTTCTGTGGTTGCAGGGAAAAGGTGTCTCTCTTGATGGCTCGAATGGTTCCGTTGCTGACACGAGCTTCATCACAGCTGGTGCCGGAAAATCAATTTTAGCGTGCGTTTAGGTTATTTATTACTGAGGTAGAGTCACTGACTACGCGAGTAGCTCTTCTGTCATCAATGACCTCGACAACACGAAGAAGGACGGAGAACTCTTGATCTACTTTTATTGTGATTTTCGGACCAAACGCTCTACAAGTGCCGTAGAAGTGATGCGCTCCCTTCTCGCCCAGTTAACGGAACATCTTTGTCTCATCATGATGGACCCAGAGTCTTTGCTGGACGAGCTACTCAAGGGGGCCGACAGTCGTGCGGATCCCTTCTATAGCGTCAAGGGACTGGCACATTATCTGACCAAGGTCGCGGGATTATGCCCTTGCAAACCCTTGGTTGTGGTCGACGCGCTTGACGAATGTAGAGAGGTGGAGACCCTTCTCGACGGCCTCATCATGTGTAGTGACGACGTACGGTTGTTTGTCACGAGTCGGCCGTTGCAGAACATCGTCCAGATGCTTTCTCATCTCCCATGCATATCGATGGATGAAATGGTCAAGGAACTGTCGATTGATATCCAGCTGCATGTTACGAGAGAGCTCGATTCACGAAGTCGGTTGAGGACATTTGATGAGAGGCTGAAGGAGGAGATTCGATCCCAACTATGTGCAAAGGCAGACGGAATGTAAGGAAACAATCATCCGCGTGCTCATTGTTTAGACTGACGTCTTTGTGCTCAAGGTTTCGTTGGGTACAATGTCAAATCGACACGCTGGACAGATGTACATCGGTATCAGAAATTCGGAAGGCGCTCGATAGTCTTCCAGAAGGACTGGAGGAGACTTATAGGAGAATGCTTATTGCTATTGACAGGCACCCGCTGGATGCGCGCCTAGTGCGCCGTGCATTGGTGTGGCTAGTGGCCGCCCTGCGTCCCATGCGATTGCGCGAACTTCTCGAAGGGCTTACGATTGACCGCGTACGACGAGCGTTGGACCGTAGATTCACGCTGATCAATGCTGCTGATTTCTTGGAAGTCAGCAAGAGCCTGGTGATTCATCATAAGGAAACCGATATTGTCACCCTTTCTCATATGAGTGTCAAGGTGAGCTGAGTCCATTGAAAGATTATACTTCTCTCCCCTATTGCCGCTTACGAGCGGGATATTATGTAGGAGTACCTTGTTGGAGAACTCGTTCTGGCCAAATTACCACGATATCATATCGTCTTGGAAGATGCGCACGAACGGCTGGCTAGACTTTGCTTGGCTTATATTTGTTTCTGCCTCGAGGAGATGAAGGAATGTAGAGATCGTTCGTCCAACGCGACGCGGGAACGGGACCTCGCGCTTCCCACATCCTACACGTCTCGCCCACTTCTGAAATACGTGTTCTCCCATGGCTTCAGTCACCTTACTCATCTTGGGTCGGGTAACGCTGGTGTTTTTGAAGATATGGAAAGCCTGCAAGTGGTGATTTTCCGACACGTTTGGGAGTGGGATCGAATGTGCAAGTTAGTTCCGTCGATTCGCTCTGAGATTCCGTGGCCAAGTTCGGAGCACGACTTCACGATGTATACTCTCATTGCCTTTGCGCCCGATGCCCTTTTTCGCGCATTCCTCGATCGTCCTGCCCTCACACCAAGGGAGGGAACCAACCCGCTCGTATATGCTGCTCACTTTGGCAAGGCCGATCATGCTAGGGCTCTGATCTTGCGAGGTGCCAGTGTTAATCACTTTGGTTTAGTTGTCAACCAATTGGCCGCGGACAACATGGATGTCGATGGATCAGATGCAGACGACCCGGGCTCGGACTCGGTCGCGGATTTCCCTGACGAGCGCAAGGCGATGCCAATACAGGTTGCTGTGAACCGTTGGCATGCAGAGATGCTCGATGTACTCTTAGCGCATGGAAGTACCATCCCCGATGAGTTATTGAACCGAGTTCTCAGAGTGAAGCCTCATCAATTCCCTCTCTATATCATCCGGAGATTGCTACAAACGGCTGATTTTGTCAAATGGACGTCCGCTCCCTGGGACAACCGACGACTTCTGGAAGCGGTCATGGGGAATGAGGAAGACTACGAGCAGCTAAATGATGGAGATGATTTGATCCTTGCCGCAAAGGCGCTTGTCCAAGCTGGTTACACAGAGACACTTCTCCTCGTTGCAGTGGAAAAGGGATGCATCCCCGTCGTCAGGACTCTGCTCTCCATAAATAAATCATTGCCTATGGATATACCCTCGGTATCGCAACCCCATGGTAGGTCTTCAGTCGGAATATCAAATATCAATCACTCAGATGCCCAGCAGTTGTTGTGAATACCTTCGCGGAAAATGGGGATACTCCACTCCACGTAGCTATGAGGTTGTCTGACGAGAACCAGTGCCTCATTATCACGAAACTCCTCGCCGAGGCTGGCGGCAGCCTATGTGAACGCGATGCGGACGACAAACCACCGATCCACGCTGCTGTGGTGCGGGGATTCGTCTCTGTTGTGGACTATCTCCTTTCACGGGGGGTGCCTCTCCCTTCCAGGATCTTATTTGCAGCTTTACAAGCCATTCTCGTGAAGAGAGTCGAGATGATCCGCTTGCTTGTCAGAAATGGAGCCAATGTACACGTTCTCAATCCCAATGGAGACGCTTTGTTGCATATCACTACGCGGTCACTCGATAGATCCGTTTGCTTGGAGATTGCACGGATACTGATTGACGTCGGCTGCAACCCCTCAGCCCTCAACCTACGTGGCGAAACCCCCCTTCACATTGCAGCAAAGCAAGGGTACCACGAAATAATTGATTACTTGATATCGTTCAGCTCATCTTCAGGCATCTCGTCCTTGCTGCAGGATGATCCTGCTGTGCAAGTACCAATGTTGCGTTCACTCATTGGCAACATGGATGGTTCACGCTTTTCGCCGGAAGATGAAGTTGCGATTATGCAATTTGTCCGAGAGTTTCTAGGCGACCCAGACAACTGTCGGGAGTGGGCAAAGATTTTCGTTGGTGCTGCCGGTGATGTTTCTGCTCGTGGCTCTGGCAATGCAGTGCTCTTTGACATTGCACTGAAACGAGGACTTACCAAGATTGCGGAATTGCTCCTTCCCCCAGGTCTGCCATTACCCCCTGGGACCATGGACTTGTTCACTGCCTTGCGGTGCCAACCCTCGAACATTCCATTCCTCGTTCATAGAGGAGCTGACGTGCACGCCCTGGATGAGCATGGAGATACACTTTTACATGTCGCCACGTCGGTACTCCTGGAACCTCAATGTCTCACCACTACGCAAATTCTCATCGAGGCTGGCTGTAACCCTTTTACGCCCAATATCCCCAACAAGCAGCCCATCCACATCGCTGTGTCTCGAGGGTTCGATTCCGTCGTGAAATACCTGCTATCACACGTTCTCAATACCGAAGCGTCTCTTCCCCCGGACTTATTGTTCGACGCTTTCAATGCCCAAGCGTCTCTTCCTCTCGGGCTATACCCTTCCACGATTCAGTTGCTTGTGGATCACGGTGCTGATGTGTCCCATCTTGCACCCAACGGAGATGAACTGCTGCACACGGTTCTCAAGTCAGAAATGGTTAATGAAGATGAATGTCTCCTAACCATGAAATTGCTTTGCGAGGCTGGCCGTAACTCCTTTTCACCGGATTCTGATGGAAATATGCCTCTCCACCTTGCCATCACCCGAGGTTTCACCTCTGTGGTTGCACACTTGCTTTCACAAGACGTCCCACTTCCTTCCGATATACTCTTTGCATTGCATCCACCCAGGGGAAACTTTGACAAGTGGATATCGATGATCTCCTCACTTGTCCACAAAGGAGCTGACGTTCACGCGCAAGACCGAAATCGGAATACCCTACTACACCATGTTTTGTCAATGAACCTACTCAATGATTGGTATTATTTGGAAGTGATAAAGATCTTCACCGAGGCTGGCTGCAGTGCTTCCATTCGCAACGTCGGTGGCAAACTGCCTATCCAAATTGCCGTGGCTCGCGGGTTGCCCTCCGTCGTGGAATACCTGCTTTCACGCAATGCACCATTCCCTCCCAACATCTTACTAGACGTGTGGAAAGGCGAAGATGCAACCTCTAGTGGGGTGCTTAAGATGGTCACCTCATTCCTTCAACATGGGGCTGATGTATGTGCCATTGCAGCCAATGGTGACACAGTCCTGCACGTCGCTTTGGCATGGCAAAGGAACTATCTTTTGGATATTGTCGACGTTCTCGTCAGAGCTGGCTGTAACCCGCATGCACGCGACGCTGGGGGACGCACTCCTCTCGAGCTTGCGGCAGCCAATGGACACTCTGGTGTCGCAGAATACTTGCAGCGTATTCTCCTGGACCCCGTCCCCGCCACTCTCACGTCTTCTTCCCCCACCGAGTAGTGTGCGACGGGCAATTTCAAAATTCTTCCATCCAGCGCTCGACAAACCGAATCTGATTCAATTCGGGCGCATAATCTCTCGTTTGCATGACTTCCCGCGTATCATAGCTTGCCGCCATCCTGGGTTCCAAGGACGGAAATGAGGGAGGGGGAATTCTCTCGTGCAGATCACACTTGTTTTAGAGGTCTGTAATTGTTCAGTAGTTTTAATTTGCGCCCGCAAGTCACAAGAGAAGTCGTGTATTCATTGTATTCCCCATCAAGAATCCAGTTGATGAGACGGATGAAGCGAACATTAATGGTTGTGTAGAAGCTTAGTCAGCAGTCCCATCACTGACACCAAGTCTGGATCGTGTGTAAGACTGTCATGCGTGCGCGAATCACTTCCATGTGCATGTCATTTTCCAGGACATGCGCATTTCAACGCTCGACGGAGCGTGTAGGTGAGTCTGTCCCGCTTGCTGGAGACAGTGAACGTGTGACCCGGGAGAAGCCCGCACACGTTGACAACTTGACCTCTTTTTTTCCAGCGGGCGCTCGAAAAACACGAACTCGGAACTTTGGATTCATCATTGCGCACAGCCTTCTTCTTCCATGACGATTAATATTCATGTCCCGCGCCGCGCATGTGGCTCCGTTCGATGGTCCGCGTGGGCGCACGCCACCTCCGCATGCGCTCTCATCTCTTTGGTTGATGGTGGTGCCTGGCACATTGCGGAAAACAGCGACAGCTCGGGCCTCGGTGTCTCAACGATACCGAATCCGGAAAAGAGAATCGTGCCGACGTCGTTTGCGATGCGTTGAACCTGTAATTGGGAATGGTGCCATTGGCTAGAAACACGTGGATGATATATCGGATCTCAATGGACATGAATCCACCTTGCGTCTGAATGGTCAACGAGGATTCACCAGACGAGTACAAGCCATGCGGATTCAGAAAAGGGAATCGTTGTTTGCGATGTGTTGGACATGCAATCGGGAATGTGCCATTGGCTAGAAGGTGGATGAATTCGGGCTTCGAGATGCTTCCATATATCGGATCTCAATGGACATGAATATGAATGGTCAACGAGGGTTCACCAGACGAGTACAAACCATGAGGGAAAGCGTGTATTGGGAGCATGGGGTAACGTTGGCATAACGTCCACAAGGGGGCATACAGGAAAAAGTCATACAGCATGATCGTGACATCTAGATGCGATGCACAAAGAAAAAGCAAGGAATAAAGAAGAAAGGAGTGTTTTGGGACGACGACGACAAGAACCAGCGTGCAAACCAGCGCAACAAGAGAAGAAAAAAAGAGAATGGATGCGAATAAATTACCCGTACAGATCGCGTCCTAAAACTCGACGTGGGTGCCGTTGGGCTGTAAACTCACCCCGATCGTCTGCCTCAACAACAACTCCACCCTCTCCCGCTCGTCCGAAATCCGAGCCATCTCCTCCTCCCATCTCGTCGCCCGATGGTCATAAATATACCGCAACTGATCGAGGCTTCCCAAGGCTGTCTCGAGCGCACGTTTCAGGTCGCCTTCGCGGGCCTCGGATGACGTGTCGGACCCATCGCCCGAAACGCTCATAGAGCTGCGGAGACGTTCGAGGATGGAGGCGGTGGCCGTACGCGAGCGGGTGGCGTGCCGACGGGACGCAACGCCTTTGAAAGCGGTACGCATCTGCGCCATGGCAGGGGACTTGATCAATTGATCGCGCCGCACGGAGCGTGACGTCAACGCATGCAGTTTCGTAGAATGGGACGGTGCCGCGAGGAGAATCATCGTCGCGTCCGTCTCGCAGTCCAACGCCTGGAACTGGACACGATCGGTTCAGCGACCGGGTGAGAGACGACGAGAAGCGTTCTTACCGCTTGCTGCAGCGCGTCCCATCGCGCGTCCCACTTTCGTCGTCTTTTGTCCACGTTCGCGATGAACGACGGGTGGTACTCGAGGTCCAATAGTTCGTCCTTGTCAAAGTCTTCGTCGACCCATTCTGCATCGTCGCTGCCATCATAGGCATCCCCGTTCACCCACGCTGCTTCCTCATGCACCTCGTACCCTTCTCCCGCCGTCTCCTCACCCGACGAATACGGCTCTGGACTCGTATCCCTCGGTTGCGTGCTGTCCACGCGTGGCGGTGGCTTCACCGTCTTTTGTTTCACTCCCGACGGAGGCGTCCGTAGATTAGACGATTTTTCTCGCCGCTTCAATCCCCTTCCGCGACTGGTCGAGTAAGGTAAACTGACAGGCTGATGGCTCGGCGAGGACTGTAAGCTCATCGAATCGAATCGACGACCCCCAAACGCTCTCGAGGCTTGGAGGAACGCCCATGGGTTGTATGCCGGCGGACCTGGGAATGGCGTCGAGGAGGGAGAAAAGGTGGAATCGCTCATGGGTGCTGCGTTGTTGTTGAGCGCATACATTTGCATTTGAAGGGCGAGCTGCTCTTCGATGACCGATGGATGGTTTGGATCATAGTTGGAAGATGGAGCTGTGGGAACGGTGTGTACAGGATATGGGTTACGACGGAGGTGGGTGAAGGGATAGGGATAGGGCGAGCCGACGGGAGGGGCAGGACTGGGTTGGATGCTAGAAATGAAAGGTGACGGAGTTGGTGCGGCAGTCTGGCTGTGTGGTGTAGGAGGAATGGGGGCGTTGGGGCGAATGGACTGAAAGTACGTCTGGAGGTATGCTGCGGCAGCATCGTCGTAATACTGGTCCTCTCGGAGGACTTGAGTCTGAAGCTGATGTGGTCGAATATTTTGTTGAGTTGGAACCTGGTTCGGGGGTTGCTCTGTACCGCGATTGCCTCGATCGTCCCGATTGTCGTTGAAAGTACGGCTGTTCTGGTGTCTCGCCGTTTCTTCTGAGGTCCCGTCGGTCTGCTTAGCGTTCACTTGCATGAGAAGCGCGGGCGACTCACGGGTCTCTTCAGATGGCCTGGGTTGAGACTTTGGATTGACGACAGCATCGAAACTACGGAGGCCAAGCTGATCGGTGGAACCGTTGCGGTGGTGTTTGGTAAGATTCGCGAGACGATTGTTGGGGTACGAGGCATAGTGACGAGGGGAGTACGACTCTGGGAGGGTCACGCTTGGGGAGCGAGGGGTGTAACTACCTGAATCGCCATCGCGATCATTGTCGTTCCCAGGGCGCATATATCCGGTCTCGGTCTCAATCAATGTATCATCGTCGTCATCGTGAGGGGGGTTCCCACCATGATCATAATGAAGGTGAGCGGCATTGTCCTTCAACGACGCGGCGACGTCGTCTTCGGGCTCCTCCTGCACAGGAAGAGATTTGTCAGGCGTGCGAGTTTTCATCGCCTGGAGGGGTGGCGTCTGGCTAGCAAGTTTGCTGGCTGCGGGTGGCGTCGCGCGGGTGGTCTCCACGTTGCTCGCGCTGGACGACTTGCGAGCTGTCGGGGGAGTCGGGATCCGGGCAGAAGACTGATAGGACTCGCGCTTTAGGGAGACATAGTCTCCCGGGGTGGCACTTTCACCGGAAGAACCCTGGGGCGTGTGATAAGGGGGCGAGACCCGATCCGGCGAGGGACCTCGTGCCTGAGGGTGCCCCTGGGGAGAGTAGGAGGGCGAGTTTCCGGGGCTGGCGGGGAGAGGACGATTGCGGGCTTGGATGCTGTCGCTCGGCTGAGGCTCCCTCTCGCGCTCGCGGGGTGGTCTCCTCGGGGGGTTGTCTCCGTCTTTGTAGTGTTCGCCTGTTCGAAGGACGGTGTCCTTGTGGGGGGAGGGTGCTTCGCGCACGTAGACTGCGCCGCTCTGGGCGCCACCGGCGTATGCCACGCCGGACGTCCCTGGAGCAGCGGGTTGCTGGCTCAGGGTCTGCGCATAGTCAGCGCGCTCGATCTCTGCCATCAGCTCGTCGGTCATCTGCCAGTTTTCCTCGAGGGCATGGAAGGCGGCGAGCGGGATCCTGTTGATAGGGCGGGGGTAGCCCATGGTGGGGTGGAGGTTGGGGTGCGGAGGGGGAGTGTGGAGGTCTTCGCTGGAGAGCGGTGGGGAGGGAAGCTTGTTGTTTAGCGGCGGTGTGGTCGAGCGCCGGGATGTGTTGGCGGAGGACGGGCTGTGCTGGAGCTGGCGGTGGTTGAAGACCTGCATGACGGATGGGACGATCGGGAGGGACTGTGCCTTGGCCGTGCGCTGTCGGGGAGAGGGGGACATTTCGCGGGGCGGGGACGAGCCTGGGGGGACGTGGACAGGGGCCCGGGGGAGAGACTGGGCGGACTCACTTTGGAGGGGCTGCTTTCTGGATCTGTGCGGGGAGTGCGATGACATGGGTTTTTGGGTGGGGGGAACAAAAGAGAGGCGAGATCGGCTCGCTGATAACAAAGACGTACGCGCGTTTCCAACGTGGTCCCGTTGCCTCCAGCTGCAGGGGTCGGCAGCCACGAATGGAAGCTGCCTCGAGGCTTCCGCGTCACCGTCAGCCGACACACAAAAACATGGACACGACAGCCCCAGCGAGCAAAAGGTGCGCAATATCGCTCCATCAGGCCGTGCCATTGTCCGACCTCTCCCAGGTTCCTCAATGTCTACGAGCGTCTCCCGGCCGACGCGCAGCAGCTGCTCGTCCAGAGGCACCTCGCGCCCCTCCTCGACGTCGTCCCAAAGGACAGGCGCAACAAGGCAGCCGCGTCCGCCGCAGACATGCACAGACGGTACGCACGCATGCCCGCCTTGAATCTCAAAGCGAAAAAGGCAGAGATCGCCGCGCTCCTCCTCGAGCTCTCGCGTGACTCCAAGCGCGCCCTCATCAAGGAACGCTCCCGCAGGGAGCAGCTCCTCGCAGAGGCCATCGACACCCTCGCAAAGTGGCTCAACGAGATCTGGAAGGTCGTGTTCGAATTCCGCACAAACTTTACCCTCGCCCACGCCTGCCTCCTCTTTGCCTGCGACGCGCTCGATCAGATCGGAAACGGCTCTGGAGGGCACGTCTCTCCGCAATATCCCGTTCCTCCCCTCACCCCCCTACAGTTGCAGGTGCTCCTACGTCAGCATGTTCGTCCCCGTCAACATCACAAGATCCACCGGCAAGCTCGTCAAGTCCTTTACGCTCAACGGCGCCCACAATCTCGAGAGCGTCGCGTTGTGGATATGGCGTGACCTTCTCATCACCATTCTCGCCACAGGGTCCAAACGTCAGAGAAGCCTGGTCCCTGACATGATTGACGACATCCGCGTTCTTCTCGGTTGGCGTGCCCTGGAGCAGCTCTTGCGCGGCGGCACCAAATGTACGTCCCCACCTCCTCTCTCTCGAATACTCCTCACGCCTCCATCAGCTTTCGTCGACGAGGACCCCGAAGACGAGGACGAGCAAGAATATCACCCCCCAGGGCAGCTGTGCGACATCGTCGACGACGACGGCGACCTGAATTACGTGTCTGACGATTGGTCCACCCTCTGCGACGAGGAATTTTATCCCAGAAACTTTTACGCTACCCATTGGTCATGGCGCATCACCGACCAACAATCACGACTACGACACCTCGTCCACACCGCCCTCCTCGACATCTTCAAAGTCGCTCCCTCAGGCCCACTCTATTCCAGCATGATCGCCATCGCCGAGGACGAAGACGACTTGGAGGAACAGCTCCATCCGCTGTTAATGTCCGTCGCTGGCCACTCTTCCGACAACTTTTCCGCCGCCCTACGTATCATGTCCTTGAACAACAGAACAGACAGCGTCCACGACCTTCTCGAGACCCACAAACACCTTTTACGCCCGCAGGACGCCGCATCGCTGCAGTTTGCCGTCCTCATCATGTCGAGCGACTTTTTTCATCGCGCGCACGCCGTGTCGATCGCCGAAGAAGAGCTCTCGGACGTCACCAGGGTGTTCCACGCCGCTGTTCGCTTCAGCTTTTGCAACATCAGTTCCGAGACCAACAAGACGGAGCTAACCCAGATCCTCGCTCTACGCCGCGATTCGCTCAACCGTCGCACGCGCGTGGAACGATGGGTCAAAGGCGTCGTCACACCCCAAGTCGATACCGCACACCCCATGGCCCTCGCTGCCCTCATGATGGGCATACCGCTTCCCCCGGGCGTCGAAGGCACGGATGAAGGCGACATATTGGGCTACTTCGAGGTCGACGGGGACGACCCAGAGATGGAGGACTTGAGAGAAGAGTTCAGACCCAACATCAAGGCCCGCTTGCAGGGATGGGTGGACACCGCCGTCGCCATCAAAGGCGGACCCGCGCTTCTCTTAAAAATGTACGCCAAAGTCGTCGCCGACATGCCGTTTTTGAAAGCGAGCGACATCGTGGAAGAAATGGCTGCACGGTACGTCGCCAGTGCGTCCTCTCGACGAACTTTTTTTGATGGGTCCGATTCTAGGATGGCTGACCGGCCGAGTAAACTACACGTTTCGGATGCGCTCGAGGCGTTTAGGGATTTTTGCGAGAAGCAGAACCAAAAGGTCGCAGCTGTGAGGGCCAAGGTGGCGCGGACCGCAACAGCGAGCACGAGCCGCGCTGCCACGTCCGCGTCGGGATCGGGCACGACGCCATCTGTTCCGAAAAGGCCCACGTCTGATCCCATCGACGACGTCGATTGAGAGTACCGTTTTTTATAATTTGCAGTACAGTATGCTCCGAGTCGTGTGGTTGTTCATTACATTACCCACAATACGACCTAGTCTTGGTGATTATAACGAGGGTACGTCAGGGCCAGGAACAAACTTGGACAAATATGGTTACGGGAGCTCACGCTCGAAGGCACTCACATGGTGGGTCCTGGTGTCAACAGTCGAATCGGCGGGTGAACGAGCCTTCAATCACGAGAGAAACCGGGCAAATTTTTCAGTCTAATTTATCTGTTGGGCAGGAGAGGGCTGAGTAGGCAAGACAGACCCACCTCCGACCAACACAGCATAGTCGCCAGTTTCCAATGTGTCAGCTTATTTTCTTTGCAGTGTGGGGCCAGCTGGCTTGCCACACCAATTTGGATCAGAAGGCACTGGATATAAGGCCCAGCCTTGAGCATGGACGGAAGCCAACTCGTCAAACCAATTATAAGGAGTGGCGATAGTAATGCTCCCATATTGCCCGAAACCTGAAGATGGTGGTTGGACAACACTTTTGGTCCAACTGAATCATGGCTATTTTCCGATAGTATTGTGTCGCAAAGACTCGCACATTCGCCATTGCTCACATTCGAGGAAGGAACAACTGGAGAGTTAGATAGGGGGAATTTGTTACTTGGCACGCGCTCAAAATGTGGGCTCCGATTGAATCGGCTGCATTGACCGAACTGGCAGCGACGCCTGCTTGTATTCCCGATTTGGGCATGCGTTTCTCTCTGACGCGTACGACGTGTTGTATCTCGGAATGCCGAGAAATCCACAGTGCACACGAAAATACAAGGACCCATGCCATTATGGAAATTTCCACTGCGCCTCATTCTTTATATGGGGCTCATTGTGTGCTATGTAGGCTCCTGCTGCAGCGTGTTTATAAAGGTTGCGGACTCCAAGCATCTCCCCAGCCTTTGTATACCCGGTCCGTCGATACCCGCTGGGGTGTAGCTTCCAACACGTCCTCCCCTTCATCCATCACCGTCCTCCGAGCAGGCCCTCACCAAGTTTCAATCAACAAAACACCCACTCGTTAAAACAAACCACGATGAAGATGATCCTCTTTCGGCCTACCTTTGTCACGGCGGGGACGACGTTCCAAACGATCGCCCTGCTGTGCATCTTTTTGTCAATCACCTCTGGCAAGTCCCTCCCCTTCCTCCCGTTCCATGTCTCGCTTGTCCAGTTCACACTGACGCGTCGATGGTCTTTGTAGTTTCTGCCGCGCCACAGTTTGGACGGCCGCAGGTGCACATGTTGGACGAAGAGCCCGTTCCTTCTCAATCTGTTGAGCCACTGGTGGGTGGCGATCCTCCCGCGACGTCTAGCGTCCCCAACACGGTGCCGGGTGCCGGGCCGACTGGCGCTGCTAGCGACCAGATCAACGTACGTACAGCCTCTAAGATGCCACGTTCAACGTGGACGACGAAAACGCTCAACGCTCACGCTCCTACTACTGTTTAGACATCGTCGATCTCCCCCGCTCAAAGCAGTGACGCATCACACAGTCTGGGTGGTGGCGTCCATGCCGCGCTCGTCTTGAGCGCCGCAGCCTCGGCCGTCTTGCTCGTGTTCTGAGCCTCGTCCGACGACGACTGCTTATAGATGCTTTCCGCTGGCCTCTTTTCGGGGGTCGATCGTATGGGAAGGTTTATTTTCCTTTGTGCCATGGTATCTCCTCCGCGAATCTCTACCGTCCTCCAATACCCCTCCTTGTTTTCTGTGTTCTCGGACTCGTCAAGGACCGACACGTGACCACTCCATACCTCTCTGTATCCATCTTATTTCTAGTCGTAGACGCGGCCGCGACGCCGCGCTCATCTGTAGCCTCTACGAATCTGTAACCTACATATCTGGGATTGTATCGTACCGTGACCCTTTTTCGCTCGTTCCTTTGGACACATTAATGTGAACCAGTCGTGTTGAATACATTGGTCTGGATTTGTTGTCTAACATTTCGTGTTCACACGTGGGTGGAATATAAGTAGCATTTGAGTCCCAAAAGTGTTCATACGCCGATACCAAGGCACTGCCACGACCCCTTTCTATGGCGTATCCCTAAAGCCCATTAAGTATTGCATGATCTGGAAAGACGCCTGTCGAAACAACGTATCATTCATTTGGAACGACGCTCAGTTCGACGAGCGGAGATGACAGCAAACACTGCCTTCTCCTCCCCCCCCAAAAAAAAATACACTCACTACGGGTGCAAACTGTGGTACCATATGGCCGCTGAGAGCGACTTCATAATAGGTCAATCCACGCTCCGAGTGTATGTTACCGTATGCGCCGACGCCGTCGACGATGAAGCTGTCGTTGACGATGGGGGTCTGGAACCCTTGCAGTCCGTTCCCTGGAAAAGAAACGGGAACGCGTCCGTTTTAAAAAATCTTCGAACGCAACGTCGTATTGACAAGACATACATGTCATACTGTCGGGGGCGAACGAGCGTACGTGAGCCATTTTTTTCATGGACCAAGTCATGGACGGCCCGACTTACTTTTGTATCACGATGCGCGTTCTGAGAACAAAAGTTTCGAGCACATCAATACCCACGCCGCATTACAACGACCGTGTTGACTTAGGAATGGCGTACCCTTCAGCGATTAATATGAAATCAGCCAACCCATGCACGATCACGGTCCGCACGTTCTTCTCGATCACGTTCGGGAGGACCGTGAACGCAGGCGGTAAGCTCTGGTCTCCGTTCGGGAATACGTTGACGTTGGAGCACTCGGTCCAGTTCGTGTCCAGGGGCGCATGGATCGCTTCTTTGACTTCGCGGCGGTTGAAATAAAGGGGTGATTGTTCCTGCGGGAAAGAACCTCTGTATACCATGTCAGTCTTCATTAGGAGAATGAGTTCTATGACGTGGGAGAAAGCCTACGGGAAGCCGAGAACGTCCCACAAGATCGGATACTGTTCGTTTCAACGTTAGTTTTTGTATGCTCGATGATGCTTCATTACTCGCCGTATCCCAGATACGATAGATGTTGAATGCTGGATTGATTATCAACGAGGCATTGAATATGTCATCCCAGAGGTCGCATCCATACGCAAATTCAGCGGAATCTCCTGGGAGTGGGAGGAGCCCCTTCGGTGGGTATGTCACGTAGGTAGAGACATAGTTCGTGTAATTGCAGGTAGCAGCTTTCTGATCGAGGTACTCGAGATAGGTTTGGCTAGTGTAGTAGAACGTGAGATCGCAAGAGGGAAGATTCGGAACTAAGACGATCTTACTTGAACGAAAACAAGCCTTGGTATTTGTGTACAAAATTCACTGCAGGGATCTCTTCTTGCACGACAACCCACGAAAGTAATGCTGGGTGGTGTCGTTCAGTACATTCGAATATGAGTACTCGACAACCGACGAGCACGCACGATCGCTAACCCAAATTCCCTGAAGAGAAAGCTCCAACAGCGTCGGATTCTCATAAATGTAGCCCGCAATGTCTACGGACAGTAAGTCTTGTCCGGGATCACTTCTGTTCACGAAACTTACAAGGAACATAAACGCCAGCATACTAACCAAAACCCGATCCTTGAGTTGCTCATCCCACCAAGAAAAAGACGGCACCCTCACACTTTCACCTGTAAGCCAGAGTTTTTTTCCCTTGAGTTCGCCGAATACTTCGAGGAACTGTTGCATGAATCCGACAAGCTGTTCTGCGAGTTGGTCCTCATTCTCGATGTTTGGAGTCCCTTGGGAGAAGCCAGTGCCTACGGGTTGCTCAACCCAGATAACAGAGGAGAGGTTGGTCCAGCTGTATTCGTTTACCGTGGGTTTTGCTTGGCCCCAGGACCAAGAAAGGGGCTAAGCAACGTTAGTTCCTCGGTTAGGGGTTGGGATGGAAGACACCGACCCCGTTCTCTTGGAGGAGACCTTCGAGCGAAGAACATCCGGGACCGCCGTTCGTCCTAAACCAAGATTGAGTCCATAGTCGTTGATTGGGATAGCCACCGTACCAAAAGATGAGGTCATCGAGGCTCCCTCCAGGACCAGGAGGGAAGAACCAGAAGAAGAGCTACACATCAAAAGATTAGCACCCCGCAAACCTCGGTCACCTAGATACAGTGCGCCATACCTGACGCGTCTCGTTCGTGTTGTTACTAATGGGCAACAGACCAGCCCAACTAGGTCCAACGTTGAAATCGACAAACGGAAGGGCACTCCCGTCGACCCAAAACTCTGCCAGGATCACAGATAACGTAAATGACCAGTAACCACAGCCATCCCAAACTCACCGGATGCCTTGGGATTCGTGAATGTGATGTTTTGCACGCCCCCTCGTTTGATGTTAGTTGGGTCCAAGCCGGAAGGTCCAGCATTGTGCTGCCATCGCTTTGCAGCTTCTGTTTGACGCATCCTCGCCTCATCCTTGCGCATCATACGCGTTCCCGCAGTGCCGGCGACCGCGAAGAATATCACGAATACCGTGGCGAGTACGACCATGACCACTGTTGGTCAGGTGGCAGAAAGTAGGAGACGAGGGGGCTTCAAGGTACCCAAGTTGATATACGGACAAAGTGCGCCTGCCAGTGAGTCCGTGTAGCACGTGGTACTGTGCCGGTCGGTCGCACGGGGCGACCGCGGATAAGACAATTGAGTTCAGCTTCAAGGACAGCTGCGCCTTCGAGGAATCTCCGACGCGCGAGCACTCTGAATCGGTTGGCATCACCCAGCTTTGGCTTTTCTAATGAAACAGAGACTGTCAGAGACTTATCGGAGCCCACCAGTGTGGCACAACACTCAGATTCACTGCGGAAACGAGAAAATAAAAGGGGAGGGTAGTTCAATTAGGTACTACAGTCAACTCTCCTGATACCTTGCATAACCCATACTCTCCACAAACCCATACATTTTTGGGCTTCCCGAGTTGGTATGCGGGGATTTTGTCTCCAAACCCCATAAGTAACTTAGTAATTTGTATTTGAGTTCGAGCGTACTTTCGATGCCGTGCGAAAGCCCACGTACGTAGGTTTGAACGCTTTGTTGCTATAATATTATTAGCCGGCGCTCCCAAGCCAAAGAATCTGAGCCAGCATGCACAATTACCAGTTATCCTGCAGAAAATGAATGAAAATAATGTTTCTATTGCTCTAGTATCCGTGTCTCATCTGTATACACGAGAGAAGCTACTGACGGAAGAGTAACACAACAACCAAGGAAATGACTCAGCGAGAAAGTGAAGGCACCACACAAGCCCGAACGAAATACTCGTGGAATCTCCCGTCCTTGGTCAATTCTGGATGAAATGTTGTGAGTAGATGATTTCCCTGTTGGACGGCCACTATTCTTCGCGGATCATCTTCATTGTCTAGAGGCGTGATTGCTTCTGCATTTGGAACTACCCCAAGAGGCAGGCGGGCAATAACACGTATTGGTGGTTGGTCAGGCGATGAATTTATTGCTTTGATGACCTAGAGACTGTTTTGGTGCGACCGATCATGGTACATAGGGTAGCAGTGACATACGGGTGCACGGATGAAAATGCCAGTGAAAGTATTGTGCGAGTTTTGCAGTCCTTCGACGATTAACGGTGCCTCGAAAGAGTTCACCTAAATAAATGCGGTGAACTCAACTTCAGCTTGTGTCGCACACAATAGCCAAACGAACCTGCGAACCCCAGCCGTTGCGTGCAACAGTGAGAGTCATTCCATTCAATAGCTCTTGTCCACCCTTTTTTGGATTCTCTACAGTCTGTGCCAGGAGGATCGCACCTGCGCAGGTACCCCAGATCGGTTTTGTCTTGGTGAAATCTCTGAGTGGCTGTAGAAGCCCTGCAAGCTTGGCTAGAAGGGTAATCGTAGTCGACTCTGCAGAGCGTAAGAGACAAGTACATCGCCCGGACGACATGACACTTGCCTCCTCCTGGTATGATCAAGCCGTCGCAGTTTGCAAGGTCGTCAGGGGTGCGTACTAGAAGTGGGAAAACCTTGATCGGTGAGGATATTTTACGGAGAGCAGTCTCATGCTCCGCGAATGCTCCTTGAAGAGCTGAAGATGAACTGTCAGTAGTTCTCGTAGTGGATCCGGGGGACGTTACTTGCCTAGTATGCCAATGACTACCTTTCCTTGCATTAACTTGAATGTCGTCAGTTAATGATCACAATCAACGTTTACGGTTGGCGAAAAAATTAGAAGGGAATCGGAACATCAAGTTCATACTGAATGGGAGTTCACGGGGACAGGAATTGGAGGAAATTTACCTCGGGGGTAAATCCGACTCAACGTCGGGCCGACGGGAAGCACCGTGTGAGCTTTACCGCGATGACTAATTCACGGCTCCCGCTTTTTCATCTCTCACCTTTACCACCACGTCAACGGTGACTCCTCTCCATGTCTGAACTCGACGCTGACCTCTACGGTGGTAGGAATTTTGTATCCAGTCTTCTTATTGGCGTACCTGACATTTCTGTTGTAGATCTCTACGGAAACGACGAAGCAGACTTTGCGTCTGCCGTCGAATCACACGAACTCAAACCGGAAGAACTCAAAACAGAAGTACCTTCAGAAACCCCAGCCCCTCCAGCTACCAAGCTTTCCGAGGTTAAGCAAGAATTCAAAGTCACCACTCCCGCCCTCCAGCCAATAAAGTCGGAATATGTCGACTCTTATGACGACTATACCGCAGCGACAGCGCAATTAGGTTCTTCACCACAGAATGCGCCACAACAAATTCCCACGTATCAGCAACCGTCGGATTATTCTGTAGACGTTTCGCACTCCGGTGCACACCCTAACATGCCCGAGCGCAGCGTACGGCCCTCCGAAATGAAAGATGAAGGGTGAGTTACGTTGCAGTTCTCTCGCTGATTATAGAAGCCAGCTCTTTCTCGTGGCTGCGTTCGTCGGTATTGCTGGGTTGTCGCCGAATAAAAGTGTAGTCGGTCCATCGTCGTCTCGCCTAGCTACTCGGAAGTCTGTCGACTAGGACTAGGCTAGCTCTAGCGTACAGTCTAGTCTAAACTAGGCTAAAAACAATCCTCAGAGACAGTAGCGTCCTCTTCATTTCTCCTCTGTCATAACGTCTCCTGTCCTTTACAGATAACTAATAGCAACCTTACCTTTTCCATATCTCCTCGTCTACGGCGTTCATCCTTGTCAACCTTGTGCACGTGTCAAACCCGAATTGCTATCTATAGCAAGATGTTCATTGGTGGGCTCAACTGGGATACAACCGATGGTACTTACACCGTCATTAATCTCGCTGTAACCGTTCTGTAGTACTAAAACTAGCGTTTCTGTACCAGAGTCTCTCAGGAACTACTTTTCGCAGTTCGGTAAAGTAGATGCATGTACGATCATGCGCGATGCGGCTGGGCGGTCACGGTGTTTCGCCTTCTTGACGTTTGAAGATCCAGCGAGCGTTAACGCCGTGATGGTTCGGGAGCACTTCCTGGATGGCAAGATTGTACGCACATTGTATTATTACTATGTGATTACGTTTGGCTCATGCACGTTCTGTTTGGTCTGAAGATCGATCCCAAACGAGCAATACCAAGACAGGAGCACCAACGGGCGACAAAGTTGTTTATCGGCGGTCTTGCAGGCAGCGTGACGTCTGAATCTATGCGCGAATTCTTCTCTCAGTTTGGCAAGGTCATCGATTCGACGGTTATGCTCGACCGCGAGACGGGACGGAGTAAAGGTTTCGGCTTTGTTTCCTTTGAGGACACCAATGTCCAGCCTTTCCTTGGTTTTGGTAACTTACAGATTGATGGTAAACTGGTAGGTTTCGACACTTGGTCGTGCGTGACGTGGTTGTTGACTTTGCGACTCTCCAGATCGACGTTAAATTGGCCCAACCGCGGTATCAACGAGACCACTTCCAGGAGGATGGTGTGCCACAGCAATACGCCAGCCCCCGCGCGGTTGCCGGTGGGAACGGGGTAGTTGCAAGCAGTGGTTTCAATGGGCAGACAGGCGGTGGTGTTAACTTCCCTGCTGTTCAAGCCAACGTTGGCCCCATGGCAGGAACTCCAGGGGGTAATACGCCCTTCGATCCACAGGCGCTGGCACAACTGTATACAAGGATGTTCCAGATGGCTGGCGCGGGTGGTATGTTGGGCGGCATAGGCATGAACCCGATGATGGGTGGAATGGGCGGTGGAATGGGCACAAGTGGGTATGGTGGCGGCATGGGTAGGGGCATGGGAGGTGGGATGGGAGGTGGCGGAATTGGCGGTGGTCCTGGCGGTCCTGGGATGGGAGGTGGAATGGGGAGGGGAGGGCAGGGGATGATGCAGGGTGGCACACCGACTGGCCCAAGTGGATTGGGCCCTAATGTTCCCCGCGGTCCTCGAGGTGCACAGGGGGGCGCAGCGGGGCCTGGCGGTCCCGGCGTGGGGCCGCAGCGTGCTGGCCAACGTGGTCAGCACAGCTACCACCCCTATGCACGGTCGTGATCGTCGTTTGTTCGACGCCGACCTCGCGGACAGTTGGAAACTCAAAACTCATCTGGCGCCAAGGCTGGTGCCCACTTCGTGATTCCATGGTGTGCACTTACTTATCGCCATCCATGGTTGTCGTGATTTCGTTAACTTTATAACGTGCCTGTCTTTCTTATGCCATCATGTACAGTATTCTTCAGTTTTGAATCAGTAGATCAAACTAGTTGCTGACAGTATAAATCGTACCTGGATGTGGCGGTGCTGTTCCCACTTGACTTCGACGCTCATGACAGCGACGACGGCAGCAGCAGTTCACACAGCCTCGTAGACAAACTACATTGTTCACGCGACAGCTTCATTCATACCGGTGTCAGCGGATAGGATGCCCCCGCACGTCGATGTTGTTGTCGTCTTTCGGGCGGCTCTGAAACGCACTCCACTATCCAAGGACCAGACACGAAAAAATGCAGCAAGAGCAGAACGACAATATACAGCGCTCATCGACACACTCACTCGGGCAGGTCTGAAGGCAGTCGGGCGCCGTGGGGAAAATCAAGACCAACTGCTAGTCCTGGTCACCTGTCCACCCGATCTACTCGTTCGGTTAGTTCACTGTGAACGGTCAGTCGCACCCAGACTTTTGGGGATACTTGGCTCACTTTAGGTTTCTCAATCACGCGTACGTACTTCTCCCTAGATATTCCGACTTTTTATATGGTCTTCCTATGTCAAAGCTGCCTTCCGAGGAGGCAGACCTCGACTCGGCTCCCCTTTCTTCCGCGGACCGCGTACGGCTCGTGCATGCTTATATTACTTCGACTCCACACGATGGTGGTCTGGGAATCATACCGGGTTGCAAAGAATGGGACCTCATCCAATCCGTCATGGCGCTCCATAATCATGAATTTAACGATCAATGGATACGATTGTGGACACGACATAGGATAGCTTCGGTGGAACTCGAAAAAGTGCGGGATCAGGTGCGTTTCATCGTCTCTTTTTCTCCGCAGCAAAGCTGACCGAGGAACTAGTTTGGCGACTCCATCGCCCTCTATTTCTTCTTCCTGACCGCATATACCCGCGCCCTTATTTTCCCGTCGGTACTCGGGGTCCTTTTTTATTTCTTAGGCACGCCGTATTCTGTGATCTATTCAACATTTTTATTCGTATGGTCCGTTGTGTTTGTCGAATGGTGGCGTCTTCAAGAGCGCATCCTTTCCGTTCGATGGTGTACACGTGGGTCCTTCCGTGTGGAGGAGCGAAGGGCAGATCACATCACTGGTTTACCTTGGTGGAGGAAAGAGGCAAGAAAGACGGCAAGCATACCAGTCATATTGCTGTTTGCTAGCGTCCTTGCCGTTGTTTTGACCGGCATATTTGTCCTGGAGGCATTTGTGACCCAGCTATACAAGGGTCCTGGCCATCGCATTGTAGTAAGTGTCTCAGAATAATCCATGTTTGAATCCTGACCCAATTTTTCTCCCAAAGGCTTTCAGTCCTACTCTTCTCTTCACAGCGTTGGTACCACAACTGCTTGAAGTGTACAAGGCTAGTGCAAAGCGGTATACAGACTGGGAGAATCACGCACTCCAATCCAGTCACGCAAGTTCCTTTAGCATCAAAGTATTCACTTTATCAGCTATCAACGCTTATCTCGGTCTCGCGCTTTCTGCGTTCGTCTATGTCCCATTCGGAGAGAGGGTGATGTCCCTTGTTCAGTTTCACCTTTTCTCTGGTCCGCGGGGAGGAGCGGCTGCGATCCTCGAGAAGCTGCACCTCAATCTAAATGATACCTTGAAGTTCAAGTTGGGAGCCAGAGGGACAATGACGCAAGCAGACGCAGGGAGCATGACCGCGCAAAGTTTCTTCGAAGCGGACACTATTCGTGCACGACTCAAGCTAAATCCTTCGAGGTTACAAGATCAAATGTTTGCGTTCACGGTTACCAACCAAGTAGTGGACAACCTCCGAGAGATTGGATTGCCATTTGTAATGCGAGCCATCGGATCGTTCCGCGCCGGGAAAGGGTTCAGGAACGGGAGCGGGAAAGGGATTGGGAAGAAGAAACGTGTCGCGTTTGATGACGAACCAGCCGGACAGGTCCACGACGACGCGCGAACACGAGAAGAGCGCGAGTTCTTGGAGACCGTGCGGAGCGAAGTATCTCTTCCCGATTATGACACTTTCGACGACTATAGCGAGATGGTGACCCAATTCGGATACGTCGCGCTGTGGTCGACAATATGGCCCCTGGCACCTCTTATGTCCCTCTTGAACAACTACATCGAAGCACGCTCGGACGCGTTCAAGATCGCGGTGCACGTGAGACGACCGATTCCAGTGCGCACCGACACGATTGGTCCATGGCTCGAGTCGCTCTCATTCTTGGCGTGGCTCTCTGCACTGACGAACTCCGCGCTGGTGTATATGTTCCGTACGCCGTTCAACGGTTTGGTTTCGGAGAACGAAAGCATGCCAGAAGACCACGTGTATGCGGCGATAAAGGATTTACTCCTGTCGGCGTTCCTGATTGCACTTCTCGCCTCCCACGTGTACTTTGTGCTCCGTGCAGTCGTGAGACGCACACTTGAGCTTGCGATATGGAGAGGTAGCAAGGAGATGAAGGAGGCAGATCGGGTGGAGCGAGAGATCAAAGAAAAGTACCTCGCCCAGTGCCCCACGACCGCGTTGCAGGACCAACTTGACTCACAACAGGTGGTTGGTGTGGAAGACGAAGATGACTGGGCGACCTTTTGGGCGACCGACGAGGGATTGGAGGAGATTCGGAAATCAGACAAGGATGCATGAGTCCTTGCCCATATGTGTTGTGTGTCGTTTTTTCGCTTCGAAACCGAACGCAAGTTATATAGTCTGCTTCAGTAAACGCTTTTCTTGTTGTCTCTATCTCATCCTTGCTCCTAACTGCACTATCAGAGTGACTTCGTCTCTTTTTTTCATTGTACATACACAACATCTCATGTATCCTACACGACCGACGTTTTTGTCCAGAACATAGTAATGCTTTTTTACATGATTTCCAATCAGCAAACATTTGAGATTAGTATTTTGATGAGTATCGATCCAAGCCGTTCAGTTGTCAGACACTAGCGGTACTGTTCCCATGGTCCACAGTCGCGCACCTCTCCCAAGGTAAGACCTCACCACGATCTGTCACCCCCTGGACATAAAACCTTAATCCAGCCCGTTCATCCCAGTCGGTAGGCAAACACGCCCGCTCCACGTAGAACCTGTTCGCACGCCCATCAAGACCCGTAGTGCCGATAAACACCGCACTGGCGGGGTCGGCGTGTGCAGAGCGGTCCAGCGGTACGGCATAGATGTTAAAGTAAACAAATGTGGGGAAGCGGTAGGCAGGCGTGTCCTGCAGGAGCCACGCTGGGGTGGTGGACTCCTTGTCCTCAACCTGGGCATCGATGGGGGTGAATGTTGATGCGGTGTCCCACGTGAGGACGCCCTCGGGAGGGTTGGTTGCATGCGGGTCGGGAGCGAATTTGGCCCCAGTGATGGAAGGTGTAGCAACCGACGAGGATTCAGGAGGTAGTGTGGGGTATACGGCGAGCTGGCCCAAGGAGAGGGAGAATGTAACTTTGGCCGAAGGATCCTTTGGCTCGATATTAACGACAAAGCCTATCGCGACCGACGCAGTGTTCCGAGTCGAGGTATAAGTGAAGTTGATGATTTGCCGTGTCCATCCTTGTGGCAGATCTGTGACAATGGCTTGGCCAACGGTAAAGCCCGCGCTATCATTCTCTTCTTTCGAGAGAGATTTGACATAAATGTGGGAATTGAAGCCAACGTCGTTGTCCGCTGTGGTTTTGTAGACGACGCGTGCTTCGAATGATTCTCGGGTCGCGACAGTGAGGGATTGGATGGGCAGCCAGATGGCTTTGACGGTGTTTCCTAACTTGCTTCCTGCGTACGCGAGGGTCAATTTAAGCGTATTTCCTCCATTATAACCATCTGTCATGTCGAGGGTGGTAGACGCAGTGGGAGCAGCTTCCTTCTGCTCAACACCTTGCCAGGAAGGAGTGGGCCATGGCCAAACAAGATTGCCGATCGAGCTTTGCTTATCGACATCCGTCCACCCCTTGGTCGTATCCAGGACCTTCTTCCCCTCAACGAACCAAGAGTAACCGACTCCAGGAGAAAAGTGAGTGTAGAACGCCAATCTGGAGGGATCAGGGAGTGACAAATCTTGGAAGAACGCAGTCATGGGCTTGAAGGGACCCTCCGGAGAATCCAGGACAGGAATAATCTCGCCGGGTTTGAGGGGGCCAAGCCACAGCTTCCGCTCGTTGTCCCACCACTCATTCCAGTTTTGTTCCGGGTTTTTCGTCGCGCCCTCCCAAGTCCATCCTGGCGCGAAGAGGGCAGCGCTGAAACCTCTGGGGCTGGTGTAGGTGATAGCACGGTAGCAGCAAAAGCCACTGTTACCGTACTGACCACGATCGGGCCAGACATCAACGCCTGAGTAGATGTTTTGAAGGGTCTTAGTTGCGGCGAACGACCTTACATCCGTCGGAGCATGGGGATCCAGGGCTGCGTGCTGAAGATTCGTAAAATATTGGGTCATGGAATCTTGAGTTTCGGGCAACCACTAGCACGTCACTCTCAGGATCTCGTGAACCATGCAGTCCCATAGGTACTCACCCAATAGTTGGTGAAGAATATGTCAGACGCAAGGAAGAACGGTAGGTTGTAGCCATTCAGTCTATTCTGGTACCTTACCTTGCCATCATATATTACACTGTCGTACCTGATGTGCGATGTGACCCTCTCAAGCCAGGATACATACCGAACCAACCACTTACCACATAACTTGGGCATGAGGGCCAACTTTGACTCGAAGTTCTTCTTTGAGTAACAAAATCCATGCAGCCAGAGCACGGGCATGATCAGTCTTGTACGAGAGAGTGGACTCGAAGTTGAGCAGATATCCGTCAAACCCACGCTGGTATGCTAACTCGGCCAAGAGGACTGCGTAACGTTTAGAGATCGGTATCTTTTTATCTGCGACTACGCAATCGGCGTGGCCGACAACAAGTTGAAGGCAATCTGGATTATGACTGCCCTCGAATATTCTACAGGAAGTTTGGTGAGGGGAGTATGGAATGATCGACTCGATCGTGCTCACAATGTGCCTAATATCCTCGTGCCTTGCTTATGCGCGGTGTTGGTCCACCCGGATGGAGGGACAGTAACCTGGTTGTGCGAGAAACTACATACTAAATCGTCGGACGCGTCTGCGATGGAGAACGACGCACTAAACAAAAGTATCGCAGAGTCGCCAAAAATTGAAGGTATAGCATAACCCCGAAGGAGACTCGGTATATCCACCCTATCCATATATGATGTTGAGTTAGTCTCGGATCGATTGATCGGAAATGACAGCTGTATGTATCACAGTCGAGGGATTCACTGACCTTATAATCGTGACAAACCTGATCAATAGATCAGACGGGATCGCATAACTTGGGCTATAATTTATGTCCTACCAGTAACTTTGCTCTACTGTCCGACTGACCATCGATGTAGGGGCGGTGTTGATAAGACAACACTCCGGACAACTTATCGTGAGGCTGAGCGAACCATGTGTCAAGCTCAGCGAGAGACTTGAAGTACGGTGCTTCATCTCTAACAAGATCTGAATGACCCTCACCGCGCAACGGCATGATGTTGGGCTAGCCCGGGACCAATTTGAGCACGTTTGGATGAAGGATCCAGTTGAAGAACGTTTGCTGTCTACCACTAAGTAGGACGACTCGCGTGACGGTCAGAAGGAGCGTGGGAAACGGTACACCTCAGTGGGTTCAAGTTGCAAGTTAATCCTTCGGCCTTCCCTTTGAAACGTTTTACGGCGGTTCCACTTGATGGAAATGTCTGACCAGCAAGACATACAAAACGACAACGGAACTCCTACCGAAATCGCATCCCAAGATGTCTACAACTCAAACGGTGACAAGACCCAGCCAGCCGAGGAAATTTTAAATGTCCTCAACGCGCTCAATCCAAAGACTATCTCCAATTCCACTCAAAATGGCCACGGGCTTGACCTTGTTCAGCAAGAGGTGTCTCGGGATTCTCAGCAAGACCCACCTTCTGAGTGGCATGCGTTGCGCGAGAAACTGCGTGAACATCCGCAAGACCCAGAAGGCTGGAACAAGCTTGTCGACATCGCCGAAGATGCGGGTGATCTTGAACAGATTAAACAGACCTACGAAGCCTTGCTTGAAACGTATCCGAACACGGTATGATGTTTTTCTACCATCTTCAAGCAGTGTGGTTTGACGAAAAGTCCGAATCAAGTCCTCGGCGCAAATTGCCTATCTCAATCACTTCCTGAGCCCCGGTCTATTCCAGTACGCTGAAGAATTGTTCAAGAGATTCTTAAGAACTTCACCGCTAGTTGATCTCTGGAAGTTCTATCTTACCTATGTCAGGTCAGTCATGAGTGGAACTAAAGTCCGATGTGAACAGCACATTGAAACGTTAACTTCAGACGAGTGAATACATCTCCAGCCAGTCGAGAAGCAGTCAGTAGGGCATACGAATTCGCCCTCAATCGCATCGGTCAAGACATGGACAGCGGCGAGATATGGAGCGATTACATCCATTTCCTCAAAGCGGGAGAGGTACGTCTTACACTACTCTAACTGAGCTAAACTTTGACGGGATGCTAGACAACAACTACTTGGGAGGAGCAACAAAAGATGGATGCACTTCGTAAGGTCTATCACCGAGCTGTGCAGATTCCGCTTGAAAATGTTGAGAAACTCTGGACTGAGCTTGAGACGTTCGAAAACTCGTTGAACAAAATTACGGTGCGATTTGTTCTAGAGTTGTTTAAACTTGACTCATGACCCGACAGGCCAAGAAATTCATGACTGATCTATCTCCGTCGTACATGCAAGCCCGAACTGTACTTCGTCAATTGCAAAGGCATCTTGGACCTTTGCTTCCACCCCCTCCGGCGTCGACGACATTGCGACCGCCCATATACTTACCCCCTGCTCCCACATTCAACGCGGCCGAAAGGGCCCTTGTAGGTTCTTGGAAGACCTATTTGAAATGGGAGGAGAGCAATCCACTTGAGTTCGAGGAGAAAGACAAAGCTACACTGATCTCCCGCATCCAAGGAGTTTACCGTAAGGCAGTCATTCGCATGCGATATTACAGCGAGATATGGTAATGTCTTACTTTATACATCATTTTGTGTCGCTCATGCGACCAATTACAGGTACATGGCATTTGTGTGGACCACTAGTATCGGTAAGCAGGAGGAATCGCTGAACATCCTCAAGGCCGGTATGGAAGCCAACCCTACGAGTTTCCTACTGCATTTTGCGTATGCCGAAGCGCAAGAAGGCCGCAAGGAGTACGGCGAGGTGACTGCGACGTTTGACAAGCTTCTTGACACTCTACGTGTTGAACTCGAAGAGCTTGAGAGTCGAGTGAATTCAACCAATTCGTCGTTCTCGTCTGATGCGTCCGGTCGTACTGCGCCTGTGGGAGCTCCGAATGTTTCTGGTATTTCGATGACGGGGCTCACGGAGGCGGGAACGGTGTCAACCAATTCGTCTTTTGTCACGCAGGTATCTGACGAGAAACCACCCAAATCAAAAGAGCTACAAGAGCGTCGGACAGAGTATGGACTTGTTTGGATCATGTATATTCGATATGCTCGTCGTGCGCATGACCTCAAGACTTTCCGAGCAGTATTTGCCAAAGCCCGCAAGGATCGCTGGACGTCGTGGGAAGTCTATGAAGCCGCAGGTATGTGAGCGTGAGGGTATAATGAACTGTGAAGTTGATAAGCACCGACAGCATTGATGGAGTACCATTGCAATAAAGATGGTGGGATGGGAGTTGCGTCTCGTATCTTCGAGAAAGGTCTGGAAAGTTTTGGTGACGAGATTGAATTTGTGTTGAGATATCTTGGCTTCTTGATATCCGTCAATGACGATAACAGTATGTGGTTCCACACTCCTTCACGATCCCCTTGACCATGGGTTACGTTCCAGATGCCCGAGCATTGTTTGAGCGAGTTATCCCGACGTTTTCCGCAGAGCGCGCTCGGCCGCTTTGGGAAAGGTGGGCACGTTATGAATATCAGTTTGGCGATCTCGAAGCTGCACAGAAGCTGGAGAAGCGTATCGCTGAAGTTTACCCAACTGGTGCGTTACATTCTGTCGCCTTTGCTAATACAGACGGAGTTAATGAAGCTTGTCATAGATCCCCCAATCAAGCGCTTTGCGCAACGACACACATACCTTGGTACGGACGCTATTGCGGCAAGAGACCTAGGATTTGCTATGGCGGGTCGTCAGCCGGCCGGAGCTTCGTATTCCATTTCATCTCTTGAGAAGCGTACAGATTCCTTGCTGTCAATTACGTCCGCCGCACATATGCCGCCAACTCAGCCTCTGAAGAGGCAGCCCTCGCCTGAGCTGAAGCGTCGGGAAGAGTCCGTCAAACCCGAATTTGCCCCGCCTGCAAAACGTGCGAGGCCGATGTCTCCCCCACGCGACCGAGACCGTGACAGATTCTCTGACGGACCAAGGAGACGCCTTGGTAGCCCGGCAGCGTGGGAGAAAGATCGAGATAGGGAGCCTCATCCTATGAAGAGAGAGAGAGAAACCGATTACAAATCAACTACGTTACCTGCTGTCCTCACGTGGTTTGTCGGACAATTGCCAAATCCAGGATCCTTTGATGGTCAGTTCAGTCCTCTTGCCCGTCGTTCGACAATCGCGAGAGGAAATTTGACTTATGCCGGGTGCTTTGGTCGTTTTGTTTCGCAGGCCCCATATTCAGGACGGACGATCTTATGATGTTGTTCCGAAATGCTGTTATCCCGAGCGCTACGCGGCGACCAAGCCCGCCACCGCCGCCAGCTCCGCCACGTATGTAGTTGTTCTTTTTGTTTGACATACTGCAACCTGACTCGGTTTCATAGGTGGGCGTCCACCCCCAGATTACGGACCATACCAAGGACCTGGAGGTGGTCGAGGTCGTCGGTACTAGCCCACTTAATCTTCGTGTGTTTTCTTGTTCATGACTTATTATCTGTTACTTTTCCCCGTGTGCATGTAATGAGGCTCGTTCGATCGAATTGCTCAATTAATGCCATTGGAGTCCCGGAGATCGGCAGTTACTCGTCTGAGTTCACAATCGACTACAGAAGCAACTACACTATTGTACGGGGTGTGTACGTGCAAATTGGGTTCTTCGTTGGTGTTGTTGGTTGTAAAATAAATTCGTTCAGGAACCGACGCCACGAGCGCTGAAATACCAGTGCAAGCGGGAGTGCGAGAATTTAGGTACAGCTATTAGCTTGATCATATCTAATTGTGGTATACCGTAAGCAACCTGGTTCAGACACTGCGAGTCATGAGATCATCCACTAATTCATCAGCAGCAAGAATTGCGGCATGCGCAATTTTGAGACTGAGCCAAGCTCAGGGGTTGGAGAGAGAGAGAAAAGAAGGGGCTCCGATGTATGGGTGCAATACAGACTACTAGCCGCCCGAGTACCTGTACTACGAAACGGTCTCGGGTGTCTAACCACCGCCGCCAGTGGCGATTAGATAAGAAAGGGAGAGGTATACGAAGAAGGGAGCGAAAGTAAGGTAACGTGATGGAAACGCAAAACTTGGAGTTCGGCTTGTAACGGAACAAAACTGCTGTGACATCGTAGCCGCCTTGACGGCAGAACTAGATATTCCAGGCGGACGGAACAACAAATGACATCGGTCCAGCGTAGCACCCTGCGTCACCTCCTCAGATCTCCCGCGCAACCCAAGCAATTGGAAGGGAAACCACCAAGTCTGATCAGGGACGGCGATTCCGGTCGTGATTTGGGTACTGGGTTTGGTGGTAACCACCTTCACTATGAGGGGCCTGGAGGTGCAAATGAGGTTGTTGATACTGATCGTTCTGCTGCGCAGACCATGGTATGAACATTCCTGTCAGTAGCGCCGCAGCGCCACAAACAAAAGAGTGGCGATCTAAGTCTGCCTGGGAAGTGAAAGGGTGTCTGCAGCGAAGGCACCGCAAACTTGGATTGTCGTAGGTGTGTCCGGGTGGAGCGGGGATAGAGCCGCCGATGGGGTCATGGGCGTACCCAACGAATCCTTGGGGAGTAGCGGACGGTGGACAAGAGTGGTGTTGGTCCTGCTTCCCCCTGTCTCGCTGCTGAGAGGCGCCGACCGGGGTGAATTGAACAGGAGCTCTGATATCATGACGTCCAGAAGGTATACGATGACGAGACGAATCAGAACCTCCAATCGTCCGTCTGTTAAAGTAGGATGGCATTTTTTTGTTCAGAGGAATTCAGAAAGTAATCGCGGTTCTGTCGAAGAAACGAACATCAAGTGGTGTTCTACATGTTCTGGGAAAGAAGGCACAATACCATCTTGGGATGTGTGAATCCGGCGGCGCAACGTCACATTTTCAGTGGGTACGAAGTTAGCAAATCAAAGTTTGCGGCAAGTACGACAAGATCTCACCTCCAATGCGAAAGTAGCTATCCTCTATTGTGATCTCATAGATGGGAAAATTTGGCTAGTTTACTGGATCCCAAAAAAAATCAAATGCCATTCTGTTGAAGCGTTTATGGTTAGTAGTCGGTTCATTCTCCAAGCCTTGTTCGTACGTAGGCTATTTCTGAGAACCCTCTCATTTAAATTATGAGACTCTCAGCATTGCTAGTACCAGAGACCTGGACTGAACTTTCGTGGTTTAGTTCATAAAATAGTAGGCATACTGACTCAGAGCGGCGATAATGTTAAATTTTGTCCCCGTAGTAGTGCATGGGAAGGCCGCTGATGAGTCACAAATTGATTCAAGAAATGGAAGTCAGTCCAACTTGAACTGTTCCGAACTTCAAGAGGCAGCTTACGAGACTCTGACTTCCCTCGCTGAGCGTTCTCGGAAAGGTGACGTACCCCGGCCCGTTCTCCGCAGTGCAGCGGCGTCCATGACCCATCGCTCCGACTTGATCATAATCTTGCGAAGCCACCGACTACCAGAACCGATATTGAACACTGGAACCTCAAGAGTCAAGGCCTCTTGAGTCTTGAAAGCTTGAACGTCGGACGGCGAGGTCACACGTGGGAAAGACGTCAGTTGTGCTGAACGACAATGATAGTAATTCAACCTACCTTGCTCAAAGCAAGGTTCACGGAGGCTTCGTTGCTTGACAGCCTGTTCCAGCGACCAATCGAGCCAAGTTTGACCGCTCTGCTAGTTCTCCACTGTTCAGAAAAGCAGTTAACTGAGTTTGCTCGTAGGCTGGCAGAACTCCACCATATCATCCTGCTGTCTGTTCTCGCGTTCGGAATCTTTCGGATTTACTTTATAGTGCCTTTAAATTTTTAACCCACCTCTGGAAGTTAAAGCCTTTGCCATCAAGACGAAGTTCCTTCGAATACGATTCAGGTCGAGGTACTATATGGGTGCTTGTACTTCATTGCACTACCCCACTTGGCGCTCTCACGCCAAAAAACATCAAGTTAAGTTTCTGCAGCTCGCCCATCCTTCTCTATAAGCTCGACTTATCATTGTTCCCGTCAAGTTCTCGGAATAAGGCACCGCCCAGTTGTTTTGAGCGCGTATCACCGGACCGCAGCTCCACGTTCATCATAACTGAGCGGTGAGAAGCAACCCGTGCGTACTGATGTACATATGAGAACACATGGGGTCCCGCGATCCTCAAAATGTATTGTCTACCGTGGTATCCATTATCCGGCTTTGACTCGGACACCGGGAAGCAAGTAACCTTCCATCTAGTTTTCGTCCTCCGCGGATGTTTTGTTGCTGCTCGCCAGCAAATCTCTCAACCCGTTCTCACCACACCCCGTGATTACAGTGCGTTAATCTCGTGTCCACCGAGTGGCGTACACTCGTATTTAATGTTATCAAGTCATGGATTCAGGTTCTCCGCAATTTCGTCATGTATACTCCAGCATCCCCCCAAGCAACGCCCGACAAGAAGCAGTGTTCCTTCGAGGAGAAAGCTTGGCATCACGAATTCGAAAACCATGGTCTTCAGATTAACAAGGCTGTGGTTGCCCCATGCCCCCTCTTTGCGAGGACGCGTGCTCACTCCTGCCGTTGCTTTTGTGGCTGGCACTGGGTTTACGCTTTTCGGGTAGGTCAATACTTAGGTCAATACTCTACGCCGTCTCCCCTCGCAACCGACTCCTTGGTTCGACTAGGTATGACCAGGGGTTATGTCGTCATTACTTACGGCCAGCCAGGGTGGTTTACCTTATTAATCTGTTTCCAGAATTCATTGCAAGGGAATGTTTCCCGAAGTGGTCGTCGAAGCAAGTCACCCAAATTATGCGACATTGGAGAGCTTCACCATTGCTATATATGTTCGTCTGTGAGCACCCCTTTCGTGACATATTCAAAAGGAAGTCGGTTGTCTTTTCGGCGCGTTCTCAAACCTTCGGGTCGGAGGCAAGCTTGGTCGACGCAGACCGACCATTTTCGGCGGCTCGTCATGCTAACAGGGGCTATTCTCCAGACGATGTCGTACAGCTTCACACAATTGATATTGCCGATATCTTCATGGAGTTAGTAAATGGTTTAATTGTGCGCCACTTCGTCAAGCTTGACACGCTGGGATGTCTTACAGTCGGAAACAGACCTCTAGCGTCCAACCTCATCACATAGATACGTCACCAGCAGCAAAGCGGGAAAGGTTGATCGTGATGGAAGGAACGATGATTGTGTGACTGTGGGGTACGTGCCAATTTTCTGAATTCAGGCTAATGCTATTTCTACAGTTTTGTGCCATTTCACATCTGATCATGACGGGACGGTCTAACTACTAACTACCTCATCAGTGGGTGGGCCCTTCAGAGAATGCAGAACAGGGACAGGATGAACGACAGGTACTTCGTAACTTGGTCAGCACAATGGAGAGTTCCGTTGGCACTACAGCTCGTTCTCGAAATTATCATATTTACTTGCATAGGGTTCGTGAGTATCGCACTGCGACTACGCTGGTCTGATCTGGAAAAGCTATTACCGTGTGTACAGCTTCCCGAATCTCCTAGATGGCGGGGTTTATCCAATTGTGCAGTGCCATCATTACCCTAACCGAGAAGTAGGTTAGTGAAAAACGGTCCCCACGTGCAAGCTCTGGCACTGCGGCGTCCGGGAAGCTGCTTCGGCGGAACCTTAAGGTTCGGATGGCAACAAAGCATTGCTCAGAGAGCCTTTGACCGAAGTGTGTAGTCAGAACCTCCGGAGGACTGTAACGGCCATCGTGCCAAGGCGATGCAACAGCTCACGGGGATCAATCTTGTCATTTAGCAGGTTTCAATGCAAGTTGTTAGAATCATACTGATTTTATCATCGGCACATCCTCGTCAGCCATGCAGTATGAGGTTTCCCAACTGTCACGGATTATGTTGTTACTGATCTTATCGTTTCCGGAACATTCTGTTTCAGAGCTTGTGGCTGTCAGATGTAAACGCACGAATTGTGGTGGCGTGCAATGGTACAGAATATTTACTCGCCTCATGCATCGCATACATATAGCGGGCCAGCACAGATTGTGGGCATTATCTTATTGTTTGGCTTCGATGCGTTCTTTGCGCAGATGGCTCAGTAAGGTGTGCTTGTATGTGAATGTCAGTTCGTTTGCCCACTTGAATAGCTGGATCTGATGCTCTATTGCACACAAACCATCCCTTATTGCACTCAGGCTGTGTTGAGGTTTCTGGATTAAAATCGAGGGCGCCAACGTGGTCGTGATGATCGTTGGCCCGTCGTTCAACAACATTTGTTTCTTGATTACTCGAAGGTGAGAATCCCATTGCAAAACGACTTCTTGAGACGCGTTTGAAGGAGACGTGCTCTGACTCTTTCGTGTGCACATTCCGAGGTTGTATTTTCCCTGACTTATAACGAAGGATTGGACCCCGTGAAGGTTTCGCTGAGGAAGGACGTTCCTCTGTCCGGGTCTCCAGAGGCAGACGAAATCCTAGGTGTTTGACCCGGGAGCGAGATGTACCGCAATCAAAGGAACGGCAACGAGTACGTCCCACAGCGAGCAATCACAAACCGTGTGCTCTAAATGTTGGAATTTGCGAGGTCAAGTACATCACTGACTTGTTACGCACTAGCCTGAGGGTAGTGTGGATCGCGTACTTTGGTTGTGTGCAGCGTGAGTCGACCGATTGTACTATACATATATGTTGGGTGATTTTCAAGTCGCTTTAAGTCAAGGTTGCGGAAGCCCGAGTACGGACCAGTCTTCGTCAAGAGTGCAAAGTAGAGGTGAGATATTTCTCGCACCGATCTATCGAGGATTTGGGAAACATTTTTCAAGGTGTGAGCACGGTACCGTCCTCTCTTACCCTGTCGATCGGGACCACCCGCCCATTGATCCAACTCATCTGTAGGACTTAAAGTAGCACGAAGACTCAATGGCAAAGGGAGAATGTTTAGCATCATCATATGGGCAGCACACGACCGTTTCAGCAGTGGATCGACACCTTAAAGTCCGTGGAATCCCGACTGAAATGTGGAAGCCATGAGATTTCCACGAGAGGTGAGGATGTGTGTGGATCCGACTGAAGCTCAACACCATAAAGAAGACCGTACTTAGTTCACTTCAACGAGTGACGAAGGCTTGTAGTCAGCTTCTGTCAGCATGCCTGTAACTTTGCCGAGTCGGTAAATGAGACTGCAGATAGTAAGTTGGTGTGATATGTGACTCTTCTTGACGGTAAATTACATTGTGATCGGCGTCAACGAGGGGTTCTGAATCGAAGGATGCAGTGCTTTAACCAAGTTTGCTACATATGGATCTCTGACACCGCTTAAACACCGCTTGGAACGGTTGCGTGCGACTTGCGACACTGGTCTTCTCTTCCCCATCACTCAGCTAGATCTGTCCCAACACCCACAATGGAGTCGGTGAAAGCCAAATTGTCAGCACATCCAGACAGCATTTCCCGGATCGTCACGCTCCTCGGATCTATGCTCGTTGCGTTGAGCTCCGGAACTAATTATGTGTGTGGGCTTGATACTACACGATTGACGCAACACTGACCGAGTGTGATTTCGCGTCTGAACAGATATATTCTGGTGTGTCGTTCTTCGTCCCCGAACCTTTCACTCCCGTGAACATTCCCGCCACCAGCCTATGCGCCCCAGCTCGGTGCTCGCCTTAGAGTATCACACACGCAGCTTAATATCATCGGTCTCGCAGGAAATAGTATGGGTTCATATATTCTCTCTAGCCCTGGGTTAATCTATCCACAGTGGGCGTGTACACCTCCGGCCCTGTCTGGGGTCGAATCGTCGATCGCAAAGGCCCCCGAATCCCGCTCATTGGTGCTTCAATCTGTCTCCTCGTCGGCTACTTGGGTATCAAACAAATGTATGACGATGGCATAGGCAATGGCGCTACTGTTTCGCCACTCCATTTTACATTACTCGTTGCGTGCGGCTTCATGACAGGGTTGGGCGGCAATGCGGGGCTCGGCGCCGCTATCAATACGACCGCGAAGAGTTTCCCATCCAGTGCTGTGCGTGCCTTTCCCTTTCACCTTCTGTATTTATGCCGAGTACACGATTGATGTTCCTTAGCGTGCCACCACTACTGGTCTTGTGCTGTCTGGTTTCGGGCTCTCGGCTTTCTGGTTCTCGTTGCTCGCACACACACTCTTCCCTGGAGATACATCTGCCTTCCTACTTATTCTCGCTCTTGGGACAGCTATCCCGATGCTCATAGGTCTGTTCATCGTCAAGCCTGTTCCTCTGCATCCGACGAGTTCGCGTGCCACGATCGAAGGGTACGATTCCATCCCGAGCGGAGACGGTGTCATCTTCGCCGGGGAAGCGCAGGTGACATTGGATCCAGAGGGGGATTGTGAGGCAGAGGCAGAAGCAGATTCTACACCGCTCCTACGACACGAGCAGGAACCTAGTTCGTATCAGGTTCTTGTTCCACCCTCCGCCGTTGAGTTGAATCCTTCAGTGAGTTTGCACAATGAAAGAAGCGTTGGGGATAAAGACGGGTTGCCGGATATTCACGGAAAACGACTTTGGGTCACTCCAGACTTCTATCTTATCTTCATTATCATGGCAATATGTAGGTAGCTGCTGCTATGGATCTGCGAAATTGACGCTTACTTTCTTTTCCGTAGGTAGCGGCACTGGTCTCATGTGTCAGTGCATTGACTTTGTTGAAGGTGTTCTGACTCATTCTCCCTTGATAGATATAAATAATGTCGGTTCAATCTCGCAAGCGCTTTACGCCAAAACGCACGCAGTCTATGATGATGTTGAAGCCTCCAAGTGGCAAGCTGCCCAGGTATCTATTCTGAGCTTAGGAAACTTCGCAGGGCGTGTTCTAATCGGTGAGGTTTGTGCCTCTCTGACGTGTCTAATCCTAACCAATTGTATCCCAGGCATAATCTCTGACTTTGCACACACTCGCCTTCGCCTTCCACGAGCCTACTGTCTCTGCATTGTCTCATCTCTTTTCATCATCTCCCAAGCGACCGCCATCATTGTCTCCTCCGTCGAGACATTGTGGGTAGCGACTCTTCTATTGGGGCTTGCATACGGATCTCTGTTCGGGAGCTGCCCGACAATCATCATCGAGTGGTTTGGGTTGGGCAAGTCACATTTCTGTGTATGAAAACTTCATCCGTATCAACTCACGTTCCATACACCAGCACACTTATCTGAGAACTGGGGCTACGCCTCCTTTTCACCCGTCCTAGGGGGTAACCTTTTCTCCCTCATGTTTGGGCGCTACCTGGACGCCCATGCGCCGACACAAGACTCGCGTTCCTCATTGGCGACGCGTGTCTGGTCCTTAGTGTCACGTGAATTACCCTCGGAACATCAGTGCTTCGATGGGAAGACATGTTACCTGGGGAGTTTACAGGTGACACTTGTTGCATGCATTGTGTCCCTCGGGTTGAGCTGGTGGGCTGGTGTTAGAGACGGACAGAAGGCGAAGGCTAGAAATGCATCCGTTAGAGTGTAGAACATGATACTGACTAATTCGGACTTATCATCTAATTAGGCGGCCGTGTATCTTTTTCGTTCACAATGCCAGCGAATACAGTCATTGTCGACGTGGACCAATAGAATGTAGCAGAGCAATGTCCAAGCGTGCACATTGCCCCACTGCGATACCCGGTCTGGGACCTAACCCATCTATGATCGATGACAGTCTGGTAGATTTCGTTGGGGTCAAAAGGGCGGTAGAATTGTCATAGCAAGGGGTCGATCGGTCGACCAGTCGACCGACCAAGCAGCTTCTACTTGAACACACTACGAACACCCTCAAAAACCTCGCAGTGGACGCATTCTCAGCGTGTCTTCGTAAACTTGCTCCTGCGCACTGCATCGAGCTTCTCGAACAAGGCCGGGGTGTCTGTTGGTGTCAGTTTACTCGACTCATCCCCCGCTGGATGATCTCATAGTATCTGGCCCGGCAGGAAAGACGTTTGCAGACGAATTCGCACAGCTGGCCTTGCTCATTCGCAATGATACTCTCAATTCGCCTGATCCAGATCAGCATGAACGGCTGTGTCGTCTCAACCTCAAACTACAGAGAGTTGTGACCGATATCCGCAACCTACCTGGTCTCTCCCGTTTCCTTCTTCTCTCCCTCTTCCCCGATCTCCAATGCACAGCGAGTGGGGGACCCGTCATCATTATCAACGCGAGCCAGCATAGCTGTGATGCGCTCATTGTCTTCCTCGATCGAGATCCCGTTCATTCGTTGCAGATTACACAGGAAGATGTTCGGGCCCTGTCAACGAAGCTCCATACCTTGACTGTGCGCGCAAAGAGGGCTGACGTGACGAGAGAGCTCGCGTCCTTCTTACGCAAACTCTGGGATCAGATTGTTTCTCCCATTGTCAATTACCTCCAGACCTCTCTTTCGAGGCCGTCGACGTGCTGACGAATGTTGTCCAGTTCCGCGCCTACGGAAAGCAGTTTGGTCTCCAGTAGCTTTGGCTTGGCCGATGGTAACGAAATATTTCTCTCCAGTTGCGGAATTCGATGGATCGTGCCGTCTAGCACGAATAAGGGCGGACAGGGTTGGGGTGTAGGACAAGATGTAGAGATGAGGGTGATTCTGTTGGCCATTCCTATATAGACCAGTGGCGTGCAAGGGAAGCACAGAGAACTCGACGGTGGGACACCACTAGATGCGTGATTGAGATGCCACATTCACGCGTATAGATGGAGAGGAGTCATGCACTGCTAGGGTCGTTGAAGAACTTGGCAAGAACGAATGGGTCCACTTTGCTTGCCATGGTCTCCCAAATCGGAAACAGCCAATCCCGAATTTGCGTATCTCTCTGCGTGTCATACGACTGTCGGAGACGAAGAGAGTCCGGACGAGGTAATCCATCTTGCGGCAGCGATGCAGTTCGTTGGCTTCCGTTCTGTGATCGGGACGATGTGGGCGGTGGGCGATGGTGAGACGAACGAGATTACGTCGACTTTCTATAAGCATATGGTGGGTTTGGGAGGGATTTGGGAGAGTGAGTACGAGTTGGTGGCGGACGGGCCACTCGATCCCTGTCCCTGTCCCTGTCGGCATTTCTGCGACGTTCACGCTCAGGCGGATTGGGGATGGTCGTGTAAGTCCTTCCCAACCCGCTTGGGAGAGCGAAGGCTCTGTGGCTGCCTATACGTCGAAACCGTTTTCGGTCACAGTATTCGGAAGCGCGGCACCTGCATCAACGGGTGAGAAACCCGGTTCGACCAGCTGGCCTGTGATATGTGGAGGTGGCGAGGCACTCGTGCGAACAGGGCCATGTGTCAATATGGACGGGTTCGGAGAGGGCGAATGTGAGGGTGACTAGAGTATACATATCCGCACGTATCAGCAGTAATTCGTCGAACATGACGCACATGCGGCATATATGGAGGTATCGTACCACTGGCTTTCCTAGGCCGAGTATACCATCCTCGGGATGCTCAGAACGACCACCGCAAATATTAAACGTGTCCTCCGCATCCGAATTATCGCCTCCGAGGGCTCGAAGGCCATCTTCGCGATTGCCAAAGTCAAAGTCAGTGGGGGTGCCTTGCACTCGACAGGCTTGTGGACGTACGAGTGGGTGCACGGGCACTGGGACAGTGGGCATGTGCTGGGACCCCGGTGGTCTGTGATGGTGGCGGGCGCAGTGAGGGTAATTTCTCCTTAGTCCGACGTTATCCGACTAAGCGTATGAGGGAGTACGTGTCATCTGGGGTATGGGTGGTCGACTGTACTGGCATTAAAACGTTGGAAATTCAATTGCGTTGTGCCGCTGCCCATCTGACAGCATACCGTCTCCCCTTGGCAGCATCAACGCCAAACCATATGACCAAAGACGCAGCCGTGCATATTATCCCAAACAAGAACGGGAGCGCCCGCCAATTATCCTGCGTCTTGTCGATGATCGTCTGGACGACATAAGGCAACCATGGACGACGCGCGGTTGGAAAGATCGAACAAGCCAAAGAACTGCGCGTGAATCGGTCAAAACCAGATCAGGACGGAGACCACAGACGACGTACCATGTTGTCGAACCCAGGTGGACTGAGCTCAGCCATCATCGTTTGCGAAAAGGCATAGTATGGCGCTTAGAACAGACCGAACACGACGTTGTAAGCCCTGGCTTGGATCAGCAAAACGCGCCGAGGTGCTCCGGGGCTTTCCCACCAAAACTCACAGGCATTGTGGAACCTTAAGGTTCTGTAATGTATCCAGACGAAATAAAATGTGGCCACGACTCACCCAAATTTGTCCGTCCATATGATCAGGACCGTCACGACGTTGGTGAAAATAAACTACAGTAACGGTCAGGGTTGTTACGAGAGTACTGACGGTTGAAGTGATGGCCGGCGACAAACCAAGATACGTACTCTGTAAGAACGAGAAGCCGAATCTGTCATAGACACGAGGGTACCAGTAGTATTGAATCCCCAAATGGATCAGCGAGATTAAAACAAAGAGTACTTACATCTGCGAAGAGGAAAAAAGCAACAAATGTATATGGCAGTATTTAGAGGTCCTGAGATCTGCCCAGATCTGAGCTCGATATAAATATGCTATGAATTGGGTCGTAAAACAAATTGATTACCTGCTTCCATCGGTAACTTTCGCCTTCGGGTAGAAGAGGTCTCGGCCGAAGGGACTGATATATGACTAGACCACGATAAGCCACCTGTGAATGTCGATGATGAACACACACACCACCAAATTCTGAGCAGAACCCAGTACGAGGTGTCCCTATCGCGTATTCAGTGATGAACCCATTTGAAGGGAAAAAATAACGCACAGGGAAAGCGCATACATACTGTACAGCCCAACAAACGAGGGTCGCAATGAACAAGAGCCAGCGACCAAAGGTGCCACTGTCGGCGGCGGAACTGATGGTGGTGAATATGGCCGTCATGATCGCAAAGCTGATGCCATTCACAACGAGCACGACGCTCGCGATGGATTTGGTACCACTAACCAAGAGAGGGCACATTGTCCTGATGCAGTACTGGAAAGACAGGACGAGCTATCTTAGCCAGCGGCAGTAGGGAGGCTTTGGAGCAGGGCCGGGTATAACCGAGGACCGACTGGGGGGATGGATGTGAAGACTGGTCGCGGCTGTGGTAGACTATGTCCGGATAGTAAACACAGGGTGGAGACGACGCACGCTAGTAACTCCAGAGCTCCTTTCTGGTGACTACGGGCGAGTCGGACAACGGGAGGTGGGTTGGTCTATCACATGATGATGGTCGCTACTTTGACCAGGTGAGTGATATTAGCAGCGCGCAGGACGACACCAAGCAAACTCGACAGCTGGGGTATCGCACCGCCGTGTTTCCTTCGTTGGTAACCGCGCTGCGATATCAACCCAAGCAGCTGGATGACGGTCGTAATTTGCAATCGGAGCGCTGCTTTGTTTTCTCACCAACACCGTCGCTGATGACAACTCCTTCCTAAGCACACTAAACAATGGCAAGGCATCTCCAGACCCCCTCCAGACCCATCCACACCATCCACCGACTCCGAACCCGACCATGACTCCAAGGCCAAAGAAAAAGCCCACCCAAAACAGCACCAGGACATTGCGTCCCTCATCTCGCTCGCCCTCTCCGACTACAACATCTGGCTTGACCCCGACCTCTCGATGCGTGTTTACGCGACGAAACCTCCGACGAGGCTGCTTGTGCGTCTCCCCACTTTCTCCGTTACCGCCATCGGTGACCCCTCGCATACCTCCACAGTCGTACCCATCAACTACCTCCTCCGCAGATCCCCGTTTCGCTGTTCACACCCACCAGACACCGGTGAGCAGCCATCCGAAACCGAGGTGATCAAAGCCCTCCGAGCGCACGTAAGCCACACCCTCGAAGTGCGCATGCGTCTCCCCTCATCCGCCTTCTCCGCACAGTCCTCATCCGTATGGTATGGCACTGGAAAAACCTCTCAGAGGAAAGGTGTAGGTGGGTACGAAGTGCGCCGGAGAGACTGGCTGATGTTGCGTCACGCGCCCGATGGGACGACATGATGGCGTACGTGGTTCGTCTCATCGCTCGCTCCCTAACCCCTCGTATATCTGATTCGACGCTTCCAGGAATGCATACCACCGCAATACCGCACCGTCGGGGGCACCGCTTCTTTCGCCGAGTCGCTTCTCTTGCCCTCGGAATCAGAAGCAGATACAGACGTGGAACCGTGCCTTCGCGTCTAATGCGTTACCCTCCCTTCCCACTACCTCGACAAACCCGGGGATGCGCCTGAATGCAAAGTACTCGCTTCGTCACGTTTTCGACCAAATCACATCTCGAGACCGTGCTTCCTTGGCGGCGCCACGTACCCGTCCCCGCAAACGACGAGCACGGAAACGTGTCCCCCACCATGAAAGAAGCGCACAAGTATGGGTTGCGGGCGATCATCAAGGCACTTTGGGACGCGTTGAACGAGGGGTACCTCATCTATAAACAATCCCTTGTGGACGAGGTGGCACGCGCAGAGACTGAAATGCATCGCCCGGATCGAGGCGCGCCTGGCTATGAGCGCTACGAACCCACCGCCCGCCCTCATACCCACCCCCCAAGTCCAAACCCAAACCCAGATGAAGGCGCATACCACGCCCTCCTCGCCGTACCCACTCGACTGCCTCGTCTTCGTGCGCACCATTCACCCAGGCACGAACAAGACTACACTCAAATCGCTCTTTTCCCAAGCGTTTCAAGACCAAGACCGCAGCGGGCAAGGACATGAACGCGCGCACACGCCAACGACCGCCGGTCTCGATTACGTTGACTTTAGCAAGGGCACGGACACGGTGCGTGTTCAATCCCTACCTCTCTTTCTCTTTTTCTTTTCGCAGGACCGAAAGCTGACCCTGGTTGTATGCCAGTGCCACCTTCGTCTCGCGTCGTCGGATTACACGACGCGGTTGATAGACTACTTTGACACGCGCTCAAAGACGCAGGCGCATGAGCTGGACGTGACGGGGCGAACGCCCCTCGAAGACGACAAGTCGATCACGATGGAGAGGGTCCGAGGTAAAAAGGAGGAACTGTACTGGGACAAGATACCCGAAAAGGTGCGACGCCAGGCAGTGGACAAGGCCGTCAAGGCCCAGCTCGCTATTGGCGCCGAGTCGTCTGAATCCTTGCCCAACACGACGCACCGCAACAACGCCAGCGGAAGCGGATATAAAAAACGGATACGATCATTTTGAAAATAAACGCCAATTGGCTCCGAGGTACCCATCTTGATTGTAAACCCTATGCGAAAACAAAAAGGTATGATAGAGTAGTGTATGTTTGAAAACAAAACAAAAAAAACAAGCATGACATGCATTAGTTGGTGTACAGGGACATGAGTATCGCATTTCGAAATCAGATTTCGTTTTCTTGCCGCAGTCGTTCTCTGAGCCGAACGAGTGCTTTACCGAGCTCGTTGGCACCCTCGCCCAGGGGACCATCTCCCCAATACGTATTGTCGTCCGCATAGACAATGTCCGCAAGGCCCGTACGTAGGAGTAACGTCCTCGGATGTTGCTTAAACTTGAGGTACAACACTTCCTCCATCTAAGTACCAAACCTCCCTCATCAAAAAACGCCCGCCCAAAAGAAAAACGCAGAAAAGGAAGAGAGGAGCCCACGCACCGTTTTCAAAAACACCTGTCCTCAATCCGACCGAACGTGTTCCTGCAAACCCGCTGAGAGCGGGTACATGTCGTTCACGTCCTTGCACGTCCGTATCCTATCCTGTAAGGCCGGCTGGTGAAACTTGATCACCTCGAGCAAGAGCAGCGCCGTCGGGTATCTTGTTCTTGTACATCACCCGATGATGCGAGTGGTTCACGAACCCTGCATGGTCGCCTGTGTGATCAAACCTGATCGGAGGGCCGACCGTAGGGACGGGCATGCCCCCCGCATTGGCGGCGTGGGGCTGGGGCATGTTTATCGTCGACGTGCTCGTGCCGCCTGCTGGCGGGATGATGATCGTTGTTACCGTTTGCGCCTGCGCGTGTCGTGTCGACTCCCACTGCTTGATCCCCCCACGTCGCTCTGCCCTGAGGTACTTCTCGGCCGAAACAAGCCCCTCAGCAGCTTCTTCGCCTTATCCCTTGAACCAAAGAGCCCCGCGAGACGGGACGACGGCCGTGGAACGGGCTCGGGGTCGGCGACGAGCATCTCAGAGCGGTGCTGCAGGTCAAGGAGGTCTGGAAGCTCGGTGGGGAGGTTCGCGAGGACGTGTCGGTAGGGTGAGGTACCCCATATGTCCGCGGGCAGCCGCGGGAGCGGGTTGCTGGACGTCAGGATCGGCGCTGGCGTAGACGAGAGCATGGGCATGGGTATGGGTATTGAGGCTGTAAAGGGCATTCGGCCGGCCGTGCGGACGGGCTCGTCGACACTTGGTCGTCGGGGAGGTGGGAGATCGGCAGGGCGGTAAAAGTCGGTGAAGCGGGGGTGCACCGAGTCGGGTGCCGTGCGGGGTGGTTCGGAGTTGAAGATTGGGGATGGTGGGATGATGGGGTTGGCAGGGATGGGCGAGGGCGGGAGGTGGGGTTGGGGCATCTGTGTCTGGGCGGTGGGCGGTGGCACGGCCCGGGAATGCGCGGTGGAGCCTGGCGCGGGAACGGGCATTTACATGGCTGGATGGCGTGTGCTGGTGCGACGGGAGGTTGGACAGGCTGCTGAACGCCAAAGGGCTGTACGACCGCCATCTGTACGGGTGCGTAGTATGCAGGAAACGCGGATTGCATCTAGTGGGTCTGCACTTTTGGTCAACACGGCACGCTCGCAGATGCAAGGACGCACAATAAGGGAGCCCGTATGTAGTAGCCTGTGGGCCTGTGTGGTATTTCGGAAACATGAAATCGTCGAGGTTATCGAACTTTTCGTCTGGGACCATTGATTTCGAGGGTTGGGTTGGGTTGTTCCTGCATGGGGAAAGGCACTGCGGGCCTGGATGAGCTGGAACCCATAATCGCCAGCGGCGTGGCCCAGGGGTTCGGATGGAAGCCACGAAGTCGACGTGACGTCGGTGGATATAATACATAGATACTTATTATGCTATGTCAAGTAAAAGTGTCCTTGTGGGCTCATTACCGATTCGTCACCATTCGACGTCCTGCATCCATTGAACAAACCCAATACATCGCAACTACAGTACCACTCCCAATTGATACTTCAAAGAATTCTTCATACCATGGCCCTCCAGGGTCCAGGAATACCTTATTGTCTCCGTGGTAACTGAACCTCCTTCCTTTCGCACACCCCCATTCTGACAACGTAGTCATCCGGTATTGCCTCAGTCTCGACGTTGTCCACCTTCCGTACGGGCCGAAGGTGGACCTGAGCGTACCGTAAAAATGCGAGGTTTGAAGCTCCTTCCTTGATATCCCCATTGTCATTTTCTGTCCGGTTCCATGCAGGCAACCACACTTGAGTAGCTCCGAGGCCAGAAAACAGCCTCACGACCGCCGTGTTCGCGCAAACATAGTTTATCAGCGATTCCGCCTCTCGGTTTCTTTCCTTCCACCCGAGGCCCTCTGGTTGACTCGCGAACAAGTCAATGAGTCTCTGGTTCTGTCACCTCTGAGCGTACGCTTTGCCGCTGATCATGCCGAGCTTGAAAACCTTGTTTACCCAGTATGCACGACCATTGAGCTCGTCAGATAGGTCTTGCATTAAAACGAGACGCTCGGAGCAGAGATGGACCGCAAGAGAGTCGGTGAAGGATTTCAGGTTGGCCTCTTCTTTGTCGTAATCCCTAGCGTCTCCGCTCCGTATAGCCCTAACCAGCTTACAAGAAGGTCTTTATGAATGTCTTTCGGGCTGGTTCTACCCTGCCAAAGGGTCGAAAACGCTCTGGCGTTTCATCAGCGCGTGGCCTTTCTGTGAGAAGAGGGCGGGAGTGTTGAGGACATAGTACTTTTTTGGACGAAGGTTTGTAATGTAACTGCTCGTGGTATATGGGGTTTCAAGTTGCAAAACACCATACAGTTGACGCCGAGCCAGATCCCTCCGAAATCGTACAATAGAGAAAGTCTGATGGGGCTGGGGAATTTGGGGGAATTCCTCTTCAACGCCACCGGGAATCTATCCGTACTGAGGAACGAAGAGAAGTAGTTCGCTGATTGTGGGACCATATCAACCACGCGGACCTAGCCATGGTCTTTGTTTCAGAATACGAATGACTCGGCTCCGGGTCCCGACATAGAGTTCAACCCGACGGTTCAACCCGCCGCATCCATGCGATGACATTCCGCTGAGTCCATGGGCGCATTCCACGCCAGCCGTCATCCCAAAAAGCCCAGATATTCTTCTCTGAAGTGACTGGGCGGTATCTCGACAGGTTGCTAACAATCTCCGACTCTGCACGCAAATCCTACCTTTCTGTGGGAATCGGCGTGACTCCGGGAGGCAGGCTTGGAGCAGAAAGCATCGAGAAGGTGCGCCGTATGCACTGATAATCGGCCGATAGGAACAGAAATCCAAAAGGATATATCCCCGTGCCAGTGTGTCGCCACTTGACCCCCCATATTAAGAATCTCCCGCGGATCAAGAGGTACAATTTGAGCACTCTTGTGTCAAGTGAAGCGAGAAGAGTGGTCTGTTGTTTCATTCCATCATAAACTGGAAACGGACTGCTGCTTGACTCTCATCGCTGGTGCGGTCTTTTTACTTGCAATCTCGATTTCTTCAATCGCCGTTTACCGATTTCAATCTTCCGAAGATTGGAAAAACATTCTCACTCGTGCTGCGTAGTTGGGTCCAGAACGGGGCTGTGGTACAATCCACCTACAAAATGCCTGCTTGACGGAATGTTGTTAGCCCAACTTCCAGCCCCAATTGCAGACGAGCGTCGTGACAACCCACCAATGTTTCTCCAGGAATTCACTGATTGGTTGTTCGGATGGACGACCGACAAGGTATTCGCATGCACATATCCCGTGGGATCCACTCAGGCTCATCGTGTATCGTAGAAAGACAGGAGTGTGTCAACGGCTATCGCAATTAACGAAGCAAACGACTTTCCTGTTACTGACTTGGTACGCTAGAACCTATTTCCCCTGGTGTCCTTATATGTATCACTAGAGTAGGATGGCAAACTGAGCTCCAGGTACCGAAGTGCCATTCGTAGCATCCTCCGCGATTTCATGCTCGACACCAATATCACGTACCCAACTCTCACATATGATGAAGAGTTTGCACAAGGTTGCTCTAAGCTTGCTATAGAGCGCGGGTGTCCAGTAGACATTACGCAATCACGCGAATTTCAGCGTGCGTTTTACACTGGTGTTATTATGGCTACAACGGCCTATGCGCACCTTGAAAATGTGTCCACTCGCCAATTCATTTGCCTTTACACGACCTGGTAAGTACTCACACCACTCGTGCTTCCTGGGCTAATTATCTGCCTTCCAGTTTGATCTTTTTCGATGACCTGACTCGAACAGATGCTTCCATGGCTCGGGAGTTCCATGCCCGTTTCGCCTGCGCTAAGCCCCAAATGCACCCTTTGATGGATCTCTTCGCAAATCTCATGAGAAACTCATACGATCATTTCTTGCCGAGTGGCGCCAATCTTGTTGTTTCGGGCACCCTCGATTTTATTACTTCTCTCGTTGTTGATCATGATCTCCAGAATATGCAGGTACATTTGTGTCTGAAATTTGTGACTACATACTTTGACGTACGTCGCATTTTCAGGTGCACAAAAATGCGATCAGCTACCCGCGCTGGATGCGCACCATGATGGGCGACTCCATGGCCTATGTTATCTTTACATTCCCACCCGACATTCCGCTGGCTTCGTACGTGCAAATTCTCCCGAACATGGTCGATTACATAAATGACGTCAAGTAAGTCGTCCGGGCGCTATCTTTTTCGTGGATTGCTGATATATTGCAGTGATCTCTTTTCGTTCTACAAAGAGGAAAGCGTTCATGAGAACACTAATCACATTTCCTTGCTCGCGCAACTGTCCGGGAAGTCTAAGTTGCAATGCATGAAAGACCTCGCCACACACTCTGTCAACAGCAGGTATGCCTCCTCGATCAATACCCGATGGAATGCGGCAATTCTGACATTCTCTTAGTCGTCACTGCCAGGCGGTACTGTCCGCGGATCCCAGAGCTTTGAAAATCTACACCGATCATTTTCTGCCGGGATATGTCGCGTTTCATGCGCAGAAGCGCTATAAACTGGATGACTTGGACTTGGCGGACTTGGGTGTTGTCTCAACCTAGTATCCTTGTTCCCAAGCATGTCCGATAATCTCGGGGGGGTTGAGGCCCTGGGGCTGGATGGCTGTCGCTTAGCTCCCCTATAGAGTTTCTTTGCCCTTAAGAAATCTCTGAATCGCACTTGGCTACGGTGTATAAACAAGGTCGAATGATTACTGCCAGTGGTTTGCGTCTCATATAACTTCCGTGAACCAACGTTTGGAAGCACGCGTAAACAGACACACTTTCGCCATGTTGTCTAGTATCGCATCACAAAAAAGGCGGATTTATGACTTTCTCGGCGATGTCTGACTGACTTTAACACCACGTGACAAACGTCACACGCGTACCAAGGTGCTCGTCCAAAAGATGGAGAGATGAGATTGTCATGTTATAAGGGTCCCCTTTAGTCACCATTCTGACATCTGTGATCGTTACTAGCTTGGCCTGAGGGACGAGAGCCTGGATCTTGGAAGCGTATTTGTACGGAACAGTCTTGTCTGCCGTGCCCTGTAGGCTATGAGCGTGGGATGAGCCGGGATGATGGGAAAAAACGTGCGTGGACAAGAAGGATTTCATTGGAAGAGTTGGACAGCGCGCTGAAGGCGTATGCGAGGCCGCGAATAGGGCCATCTCGGAGACAAGATGCGACAGCAGCATTATAATGTGGAAGATGCGCGGATTGTAGTCGAACGGTCTGGTTGGGTTGAGTGGAATATTATGACAATGTAAAGCGCTCTCACCTCCCGGGTAGGATTGATGGCCTCGAGTTTGGAGCTGCTGGAACCATTGGCGAGGAGACGCATATAGTGCTGTTGATCGTGAGCAATCGCTGGGGGTATGACTGTGATTATTCGTACTTGGAACGGAGGAAGAGATGATAAGCTTTGTACAAATGGTGACGACATGAATTTTGCGGTGCGTGAAATGTCGTTTGACTACTGGGTGTATTAGAGGTCTGATGACTGGAAGATGTTAGAGGGATTCATGCCTCCATTATGCCGGCGGATGCAACGAGGGCGGCTTTGCCATTGACCAAGTGAGGGAACTGGACCGCAAACGCGGTAGCGATATCACCGCCCTAGATCATGGCAGTCGCTTTCAATTCCAAACAACCAACTGAATACGTACCATGGAAAGCCCAACAACATATGCATCGTCCCATCTGATGTGCCGCATGAGGAGGGCAAGCTGGGCTGTGTGAAGGGAGACATCGTAGGTGACGTCCGGGGCATCGGAGTAGCCACGGCCATAAAGATCTGAGCAAACGGTCAACCCAAGGGTAGAGCGTGTTCGAGTAGCGTTACCATAGAGGAGGACGCGATAGCCGCGGGAGGCGAGGACGGGAGCCACGTCCTTCCAGATAATGGCTGGGATGGAGAGGCCGTGGATGAATACTACCTGTAGGATACGGCTGTGAGAAGAGCGTGAGTAGCGGGATGGGGGAGTGCTCGAACCCGCGGGCCATGCGTTGGTCCGATGAGCCAGTATCGCGTCTGTGTGCGGGGTGTCAGCTAGTTCCTAAGCCCAGCGGCGATAAGGACGCACTCGGCCATGGGGGAACAGGACATAGGATCCACCATGGTAATAGTCTTCTAGATAGACGGACCAGCATGGGCACGAGGGGGGGATGGATAAGGGGAGGACTGGGTGGGCGGGGGAATCCAGCGAGGATGTAGGCGGCAAGAAGGAGCGGGGAAAGCCAAGAGCGAGAGGGCCAGCTGTCGCATCGAGGTCAACATCGCGGAGAGCCTGATCATCGGCCTGCCTGATGGTCGGAGTCACATGACTCTCCTGAGAAAACCATCCTCACGTGATCCAGCCCGCGCGTTTGATTTCATCCCTCCGCTATTGCGGAAGGCAAGCATGAGTCAGGATTACCCCCCACTCGCCCTCGACGACCTCGTCCACCTCATGTCCCCTTCCCCGGCGCCGCAATCCCCCCTCAATGACTCTGACATGCCTCCATCCGCCAAGAGCACTGCCCCGAACCCCTCCCCGAATCCGATATCGTCCAGATGCGCACAAAGGTCGTGGAGATGCGTCATATCGGCAATGCTGACGCTCAGCTCACCCCACGAGAGAGGGAGCTCGCTGACATAGTGTGCATAGCTCGTCTATCTCTCCCTGTCCGTATATGACTAGGACGCATTTCCGCAGGTGCTAAGGCTCACCGCCGTAGTCAGACCAGACCCGGACCAGCTCCTCAGACAGGCAGAGCTGATATCCGCCCTGCTACAACAGAGAGATCTACTGCTACACCAAGTCGAGGAGCAGCGTCTGCGGTGGAACTCAGAGAAGGACGGCTGGGCTAGGATGGCAGAGGCACTGCTTGCACAGCAAGCCAAGAACCGATTCAATTCGGAGCGAGACGAGGTCAGTTCCGTTCTGTACCTTGCATTTCGGTCACTGGTCGCGAGTTCCTCGACGTGGTGATATCTTCGTTATGGATGACCTTACGAGTTGCATCTGACAACTTCTACAGGACTTTGAACGGCTCCATACCGCTGAAACAGATGACAAAGGCCTTCGCCAACGGGTGAATTCTCTCCCCTGACGGCACGTCATCGTCCTTATGCTAATTGACAGCTTAACGAAACTCAATCCCGCTTACAAATGCTCGAATCTGAACTAACCCGACTAAGACCACTACTACTGATGCAGCCACTCATCTCACGTCCATCATTACCCCCTCCTACGCCAAATCTCAAGACTCAATACGCTCGGAGACGAAAGAAAGATGCTGCCGCCACGGAAGACGAAGATCACGGTCCCAGCGAGGACGAACCTCCACTAGACCTTCTCAACACCCCATCACACACCTCACACTCTCAAGCAACTCCAAGAGCCAAGTCCCGTAAATCAGATGCGCGAACCAATGCTCATCCCCTTACGAATCCACACAAAGACGACCATCTCACAAAGCCACCTCGTCTCAGCGCTGATGCTAGAGTAGAACATCTTCTTTTAGCAGCCCGTAAGATCGGTAAGCATCGCGCCGGAAAAATGTCTGGAATGGTGCAGCACTTGGAGGAGCGGGAGCGAGAACGGAGGCGGGAAGAATCGGCCACGACAGCAGTTGCAACTACGCCCAAGACACCTAAACGTAACACGTCGCATACAGGGTATCCGCCCGAAGCTAAATACGTTCACTTGAATAGCCAGATGCGACCCGGGCCTGGGATGCAACCAGTCCCGATGTTCATCCCTGCATATCCCCACCATCTCTTACCCCTGCTTCTCAGAAGTCGGTGTCACTAAGTTCTGAAAATGGTTAGTTAAGTCCCAAGGAAGAGAAACAACGATACGATAGTGGTGACAACGGTGCAATGACCGATACCGAGGACGGGTTGCTATCGCGATCGAAATCCAAGTCTTCATACGTACCCCATCGGTCACCAGCACCGCAGAGTTTGAACGCCGCGGTGAAGATGCCCTCGTTCTCGGAGGAGATCAACATCGGATCATGGTCATCGCTTTGCACTTCGTCCTGGCGCCGCGGAAAGCAAGCCACGCCCAAGCACGAGTAGCTTGAGTTCAAGGTCCAAGGAGAAGCGCGACGTCACGCAATCCCCGACGAAGAACCTATACACGACATATGGTGCCTTCTGGATGACTCGGACTTCGACTCCACCAACTGTAGACTATCAGCAACCCCAATCCCAATGAAGGTGAGTCGGACTCCTTGACAAGTATGGTATCCCTAATTAGGCTTGGCAGAGGCTTGGTTGGAGATGAGTTCACTCAAGAACCGATGGACCGTGTCTTGGCCTACAAACCACCGGTTCGTCAACGACCGCTCCTTCCATCATCTCGTCCGCGCAGCAATCCGCACAGAAACCAAAGCAGGATGCGAGGACGAATAACCCGCCAATGCCTCTCGACTCACTATTAAGTGCCGCTCGCTCGATGATGCGCGAAGATGTCGATGTCGATGTCGACGAAGACGAGGAGATAGACGTAGTCGGTGACTCAACTGTTAACATGGCAGGTACACGCCATGCACGACCCAGGGACATGCTTGGAAGTCCCGTTCCGAAGCGGCGAAGGGTTACGGCGCGTACCGACAAGTTGACCGAACTCACAAGTCGAGCAACGGATAATGCGTCTGCGTCATCTGTGAATACAAGTGAGGCGACGAATACGGGTGCTGGGAGGGTCAGGTCGGCCTTGGATGTGTTGGCCGACCAAGCTGCAGCATTTAGTACTCCATTTCAGATGCAGACACAGACACAGACGAAAGGCAAGGGGAAAGAGAGAGTGGATCAAAGAAGAGGACGACCTCCTCGCACAGGTACGTCGTCGTTTCGCCGCGTCGGCGCATGCAATGTTGACAAAGGAACGCACCTAGGCGGTTGCCAAGTATGGGCAAAAATGGGACTTGGTGCAGAAGGCATTGCCTTCGAGGGGGTATTACCAAGTGCGGCAGCGAAGTTGGGTGAGTCGCCATTGGCGGTGCTACCGTCACTCCCACGCCGTTGCCCGCTAACTTTTCGGATTAGATAAGCGGTTGTTTCTCTTAGCGGAACGTCTAAACCCCTCACAAGCGAGTTCTTATACGTTTTATTGGTCTTACTGCTAGTATACTGACCCGCTCGTATACTTTTCTAGTGGATGACACCTTGGAGCCTCACGTCCACTCACCAGCGTTTGACAAAGAGTGCGCCGTGTACTCCAAGCGGATTGGCAATGTCCCCCTATCCGACGATAGCGATATAGACTACCCCTCTGACCACAGCAATCTTTGGGAGAATGACTCCTCCTGCAGCGTTTCCTCCGTCGAGTCCTCTCCCCACGAAGTCCCCAAGCTTGAGGCCTACCTTTACTATTTCGGTCTCCGGGGTCCCAGACGCCGAGGTCCCAAGTTGATCTTCCGGACGTCCAAGGATGTCTTCACAGCGCCCTCGGGGCCAGAGCAAGAACCTCGTCACATGCAGCTTCGACCAGTCTACGAGCACCACATACTTAGCGAGGGCGATATGTGGTCTCCTATTCGTTCTAAGGTTCGTGGTCTTCTCGAAGCGCAGCAATCTGCGGACTGACATTCGTTCCAAGGTTGTGAAACTTCTCGACCAGCGAAACGTCCAGCATTCGTCCGTCGACCTTGTTCGTTTCAGCTGGATTGATGACGAGGAGGAGAACGAGGATGACGAAGATAACGGAGGCGACGGGAATGACTCCAACATCGAGGATTCTGACATCAAGCTCTCCCCGTACGGGACAGTGGTTACCACTCCCGTCACGATCTGGGTGGGAGTCTTGCCCGATACTCTTACCGGCGAGGTCGCATTCAAGTCTTCCATCGACATCCTCGATCTCCTCAAGGAGCACAGCATTTCCGACCTCGATGTTGCGTACCGTGAGTCGGTGGCTAGGGGCTCCAGTGGTCCCGAACTGTTCGCACCCGTCTCGGATCTCGATCCCCTCAAAGCCGTCATCGATCCCGTGACCACTACACTTGGCCTGCCTATTGCTGGCTTGAAGACGCTCTCTACCCAGGGAACAATAGGTTTTTACTTCAAAGTGGGTCAAGATCTGTACGCCGTCACCGCCCGCCACGTCCTGTTCCCTGAAAACGAAGGCAATAATTCATACTCCTACGTCAGTACGTTCTTTTCCCCGAGAAGATGAGCGCAATTCTGACTACACCTACAAAGCCGGGTCTAAGAAGGAGGTCGTCCTCATGGGCAGCAGAGCTTTCCAAAGCTTCCTCGAGTCTATCCAGGGCCATATCGGCATCATGAACAGCACGGTTGGCGTCTTGGAGAAGCGGGTTACGGCATTAACGGCGAGGTCGGAGGGCGATGGCCCTACCGCTGAGCAGGCGGCAAGGGAGCTGGAGGTGACTCAACGCCAGCTGGCCGAGACGCGAGCGGCGATTGAGGAGCTCAAGAATTTCTTCGTGAAGATGAAGAAGCATTGGATGAGGCCGAAGGACCGGATCATTGGACATGTCGTCTGGGCACCTCCCATCAGTGTCCATACCGACCCTTGCAGTTATACCATGGATGTTTGTGTCGTCAAGCTCGACAAGAAGAAATTCTTGCCAACCTTCAGGGGCAACGTGCTCGACTTAGGTGCGTGCTGATCCGTCTAGCTAAAGGCGTCTAATCTAACTGTTCATATTCCAGGCCCTGAGATTGACCCCGGCAAGTTTATTAGCTTGATGTACCCTTGCATCGATGCGCCAGATTTCGATTATCCAGTCGAACGTCTCCTCAAGCTCCGAGGCATTCTCTCCGCCGAAGAGATGCGCACGCCAAACAACAGAGACCACAAAGGTGACCCTATGCGATACGTTATAAAACGCGGCCACACCACGCTCACCACGATTGGTTGTTTAAATGGATTTGAGTCTCATGTTCGCCATTACTTCACCCCAGGCAGCCGCGATTCGGTGGAAGCAGCAGTCTACCCCTATGACAACCACTCCGGTCCGTTCTCCAGGGGCGGGGACTCTGGGTCCATCATCGTTGACGCCCTCGGCAAGTTCGTTGCCCTCCTCACCGGTGGCACAGGACCAACCGACATCACGTTTGGGACGCCAATGCACTGGCTCTGGGACATCATCATGACTCAGTTCCCCGGTGCCAACCTCTACATCGAAGATGACAACAACTAGGTTCGTCTCTCCCTTCTGCCTCATCCTCTCGTACTTATAACTGACAACCTAATGTCAAGACCTTGGTGAGACGGCTATTGGCGCAGAAAGGTGCTTTGACTGTCGAACAGCTGTTTAGGTTCGTCTCTCCTCCGTCTCATCCTTTCATACTCATAACTAATGATGTCGCAGCCTGGGCCTTGGCGAGCTGTCCCACGGCGTCTGTTCCTACGACCTCTTCTCCTCCACTATACCCCCTTTCTTTCTCTGTCTATGACTTGTTCTCCTTTCTTGACTCCCCGTTATTTGTTAGTGCAAACACGTGTTTTGACTGTTGGATTGCTGTTCAAGCTCGTTGCTTTCTTCCGTCTCATCCTTTCATACCAATGACTGACGACTTAGAGTACATCATAAACAATCCTGTCCGACGCTCAATAAGTCCGGTTCTTCTCAGAATTTGGCTCTTTCAGAAAGAACTTCGAGATGGTTTGTGCAGCAACACGCCGTCGAACATACTAATGTCCAAGCTTCGAACGTTGACCCAGGTATGCACTAACGTGGTGTAGTGGTTAATGTCACGTCAGCATGCTGCTAAAGTCTATACTATTGAAGCTTGAATCATGACTATTCTTTGGGCCTGAAATTCTTTGAACTCGCTGCTTCTCACCTGACCGATCGTTGTCGTTGTCCTTTGCCGTCCATTTCGTTCATCCTGATTTAATTCTAATTCGCTCTGTTTGGTGAGCTGCACCGATTCCGATTCGCTAGATATATTTGACCGTTGCTCGAACACTCGGCGCTTCCAAAGGTTCTCAAAACGGCCGATCAGTGCAGCACCCTTGACCATAACCCTTGCTATCGACGGTGCGAGCAGGTGAGGTTCTGCACGTCCCTGCTATCCCAGGTCAAATTTTGTTATGCTCAAAGTTGTTCTAGTGCCCTCTACATTCAGCTCATAATGGACGGCGCTTTTCCAGAATCCACGCCACACGAGACGGATTCAGAGGTAATCACTCGCAGTTATCAACAAGAGATGTTGGACGCTAGCTTGACCGAAAACATCATCATCGCGCAAGATACTGGGTCAGGAAAAACTCATATTGCAGTTCTGCGCATGAAAATCGAGTGTGACCGTGAACCGCACAAGGTAACCTCGCCACTCTAGCCTGTGATCTGCGACTCATCAACGACCACAAAGGTCTCCTGGTTCATCGCACCAACCGTGACGCTCTGTGGACAGCAACATGACGTAATCTAAAAAGCGATTGGATCGGTTGGACTCATCCATGGTGGTCTGGAGCCGAAACAATGGAAGGACCCTAACCTCTGGAAGGATGTTCTCAAAAAAAATCGTGTTATAGTCTCCACTCCTCAGGTTCTCCTCGATGCTCTCAGTCATGGATACATCAGTCTAGGTCGAGAGATTGGCCTCCTCGTCTTTGACGAAGCCCACCATGCAAATGATGATCATCCGATGAACTGTATCATGCGGAACTTCTACTTTAACCTTCCCATTCGACTGCCCACCAGTGCTAGCAGCCATGGGTCTGTCAGGGAGGAAAGGCCAATGATTCTTGGCCTGACTGCCAGCCCCGCGTTTGGTGGCAATGCCGCTGTGGCTTTCAGGTGGATATCAGTGCTCCACGTAGGCTCTTCAGCTGATCATTTTTGTTAGAACACTGGAGCTGAACCTCGAAAGCGTCATTCGTAGCCCCAGACGACATCGTGACCAACTTGAAGCATATGTTCACCGACCAGAGTTCAGGCACGTCTTGTACAGCATGCCATGGATGTACAACACCTGTCACTTGCCTTCAAAAAACTTCCAAGCACTCAAACTAGTAGCGGAGTCGATGGATATCCAGAAGGACCCTTACATTCTCTCCCTCCGTGAAAGTCTAGCAAAAATGCCTCCAGGACCCGAGAAAAGTCGTCTTGATCAAAAACTGTCCAAAACGATCTTGAAGAATAATTCATACACGCACAAGGGGATCAAGGATCTTGTCAGTGCTGCTCATGATATTTGTTACGACCTTGGTCCATGGGCAGCAGACTGGTACATCCAACGCGTCGTCGAGTTCGCTCTCAAGAATGCCTCTCCGTATAGCGACATCACGACTGCGTGGCAATCCAGGGAAAAAGCATATCTCATCGATCACCTCAAGAGTATCAGTATTACTCCTGTCGCCTATGAGCCACTGTCCATCGAGAACGGTATTTCAGACAAGCTCCGGGTCCTCCTTCGGACATTAGAGGAAGAGAAAGAACGGGCCGAGTCTTTTAACGAACCGTACAGCGGGATTGTGTTCGTTACGAGGAGAGATGCAGTGCTCGCACTGACTGCGGTGCTTGAGCATCACCCTCGAACGAGGGACCGGGGGTCTTTCAGAGTAGGATCGCTTCTTGGTTCTTCTGAGAGCTCCCGCCGCACTGCTTTCCTGGATATCACGCGAAAGATCCAACGCCAGCCCCAGGCCGAAACGCTGGACGACTTTAGGTCTGGAGAAAAGAACCTTATCGTTGCAACTGCAGTCGCGGAGGAGGGCCTGGATATCCAAGCGTGCGGAAACGTCATTCGCTGGGACGTCCCGAACAACATGGCAAGTTGGGCACAGAGCCGGGGCCGGGCAAGAAGGAAACGCAGCTCCTTTGTCCTCATGTTCGAGCGTGGGGGTATTGATGACGCTCGTATCGCCCAATTTGAAAAGCTAGAGAGGGACATGGTCGCGCAATACAACACTGAGCGGAAGGCTGTCGAGAGACCACCGCCGGTACCGTCGGAAATTGACGATGAGTTTGAGCCATGCGAGTTTAAAGTTGAATCCACAGGGTGGGTAATAACTGTTACTTGAGATCATGTGTTCATGGGGATGTTCGTTCTTATCCTTCAGGGCGTTACTCACTCTCCAGGCAGCTGTTTCGCACTTGAACCATTTCTGCTCTGTCCTCCCGAACTCTAGGCATACTAGCTATGTCGCCTTCTATGACATCGACCCTCCCGATTTACCGGAAGGTTGGCATGCTCTCGGTGATGGGCAGCAAGCCCTTCCGGTGTACCAGGGTCCTTTTGGTTGCACGTTGACTTTGCCCAAGGCTTTGCCACCCGAGCTTCGCGTCTACACTGTCGAGCGAAAATACCCCTCGAAGCGGGTCGCATACCAACACGTTGCATTTAGAGCCTATCTCGAGCTGTACAAAGCTGGGCTACTTAACGATCACCTGCTACCCCTGACGAGCGTCGTTGAACCGCAACTGGAAGAGGAGGTCAAGGACATGTTGAAGGACATCGAGAAGCGTGACGGGACGGCTACTGTGACAAGCCAGCTGAACCCGTGGCTGCCATCGAGCGATACGCAGAATTGGTGGTCAACAGAAGTTACTGTCGAGGGACTTCCTTCACTGACACTCTTGACGCACATCAAGATTCCTGCGCTTGCTGCGGATGAACTGCCTGTTTTGCATCATCCACGGAGGGGTAGGATAGGGGTCAAACTTGGTCCAGGAAAAGTGGTCCGCTTGTCCCAAGAAGACCTGACGGCAGCCCAAGAGAGTACTCGGAGGCTATTTTGGAGTCCTTCTGGTTCGCGGATGCAATGGTCACGCCTCGACTTTGCGTACCTGTTTATCATCAACGCGGACCCAGATGCTGATACATGGCTGCCCTGGCGTAGTTGGGCGATGAAAATAGAGAAGGCGAACTCGGAGAGAGTTCATACCGTCAATGTGGAGGCGTTTGCTTCACAAAATGGATACCCAGTCAACCTCACCTGGGTTCGTGACAAGTCGTTTGGAAAGCTCCATCGTTTCGTTGGTTGGCATTACGAGAAACTTACGGAGGAAGAGGAGGCAGAAATATGCGCTCGCCCAATGTACTCGCGATTCGAGGAAGTTCGGGTGACGTACCCCCTCCTCGTCGTCGAGCCTCTCCCACACAGATGGAATTTCTTGCTCCCTCTTCCGGTCTCCAACGCGACTCCGAAGCCGTTCTTTCTTCTTGCCAAGTACTCTTATCTCGAGCTTCTGTCTCCGGTGGAATGTGAATATTCACAAATTATCCCATTGATCCTTCGTCGTCTCGAGACCGCCATGATTATCAAGTCCCTCGGAACCACCCTCTTCCCCCGCGCTCCTCTCGCGAAGATACCCTCTCCGTTCCTTATGACTGCAATGACAGCCCCTGTCGCCGAAGACTCAACCAATTATCAACGCCTCGAGACGCTCGGGGACGCCGTGCTTAAATTTATTGTCGCGGTGAACCTGATGGCTGCCTACCCATTGTGGCACGAGGGATATCTAACCAGACGCAAGGACCACGCCGTAGCGAACTCCCGTCTTGCAAAAGAAGCTCTTCGACGCTCCATATTTCGATGGATCATCCGTACACGTTTCTCACCCAAACGATTCAGGCCGCTGTACCTCTCTGCATCGGAGGAGCCTGTTGTTACACCTGCCGATCCTCTCCAAGAAAGCAATGACGAGCCCGTGGTTGGAGGGGGCAAAACCCGCAAGGAAATTGAGGAACTGTCGACGAAAATGTTGGCAGATGTCGTCGAGTCTCTGATCGGTGCTGCGTACCTCTACGGCGATTTTGATCTTGGCGTGTCGTGTGCTCAGCTGTTCGGCCTGGGACTCGAATGGCACACTCTCCCGGAATGTGTTGGGATGGCGCTGTCCCGCGTCGAGCATACAGGCGAGGTATCGACACAGTTGAACGACGTGGAACACATAATAGGGTACACATTTCGGCGAAAACTGTTACTCGTCGAGTCGCTCACGCATGCGAGCTATCAGTATGACGATCGGACTGTGTCGTACGAGCGCATGGAGTTTCTTGGGGACGCTCTGCTCGATATGCTCGTGGCCGATTTCCTGTACAAATATCCTGGGAAAACGTATCCCCCGCACGAGATTCACATTCGCAAATCGGCCGTCGTGAATACCCATTTCCTCGCGTACATCTGCCTTAATAGCTCGCTCAACGTTGACGCGAGCATGCCCGGACCCGGTCCACGCGGCAAGATCGTGATGCAACCCAAGACGAACACGATTCGCCTCTTCCAGTGTCTCCAGCACTCGAGTCCCGTCATCCTCGAAGACCAAAAACTCACCTTTCATCGATACAACAAAGTGAGAGATGAAATCGAGGTTGCGTTGACGACGAGCGGGGTATTCCCCTGGGCAGCGCTCACGCGATTACAAGCCCCAAAACTCTTCAGCGACATAATCGAGAGTCTCATCGGGGCGGTGTACCTCGACTCAAAAGGGAACATTGATACCGTGAAGGCTCTGCTTTGGAAGTTGGGCGTATTGAGCCATCTGGACCGTATCATTCGTGACGATGTGGACGTGTTGCATCCGGTCTCGAGGTTGTCTGTGTGGGCATCGCGTCAGCAAAAGCCGATCACGTACGAGTACACGGAGGAGAAGGGGCTGGTGATCTGTACGATCAGCGTGGAGGGACAAGAAGCGGTGAGTGTGCCCGCGCAAAAGCGGGGACACGCAAGCCAGGAAGAGGCCCGGTTCGCTGCGGCAGAGAAAGCGATCTCCGTGTGGGCGGTGGAGTGAGTCGGGTATACGCCGGGAAAGATGTCAAAAGAGTTGAACGAGGTCGTGATATCGAATGTGTAGAAGGACGAGCGGCACCGTGGCGTGCATGTAGACATGTATGAAGACGGGTTGACTTCCGCACCACTTTGTTGGCCAGCGTTCTTGATTCCGAAACTGCTTTCTGGCTCAAATTCTGGCTGATCAAAGTAGGCATCCGATTGTATTCAGGAATTTCGAAGGATACCAATTGGACTTTGGTGAGCGTTCTCTTTCTACAATAAGAGTTCTTGTCCCATGGTACCTGCATCCCAATTTGTTCGGCCGGGGTAGATGCCTTGATCACAAGGTCACCAGTACAGGTCATAGGACCTGTCAGTGGCAATCTCGCTACTGGTCGCTGATCGGGTCGATGACCGGCGGTGATTGAGCGATGATGCATCGATGATGTCCGGAGCGGAGATTAGGTCTGACGAAACATTCCTCAGGCTATACGTTGACCATCAAATCGATGTACTCAACAACGTTTGGCTCCAGAGTCACCCATTGGATGGATTTTGGATGGCCCGATTAGGCTCGGCGGTGAAGGTCGAAAAAGGTAAAGCCTCGAAGCTTCTGTCTGACTCAGACGCTCCAATTCGGTTCCACAACCAACCTACTTATCATTGTCACATTCCTGCAACTTGATCCTCGGAGGAACGGGGGGGTATTGTGGCATACCTCGTGCTTTCTTGCACTGGGGGCCTGACGGACCCGTCAGCGATGATGGTTTTAGTAAAGGTGGCTGACAGCTCTATTGAGATCGTTGGTGTTTTCTTGCGTACCATCAGCCTCCCGTAATTTGTAAACAACTTGAATGTAACCATGTGTTCCGAGGATCTTCGGGACTAAGTTGATCGCTCGGCAGAAAACCCGCCCACAGCAGTGGAGAAAAGCCTTAGGCCTCAATGTTGTCAGACAAATGGCGGAGCGCACCGTGATTGAAGATCAGTGAAGAAGCAAATATGTCTCATATCCCACATCGAGTGAGCGTGATCACCGTGCAAAGCAGGGCCTTGTTACGTTTGCGGCTTGCCAGTGAAGCCCGACTGGGTGACTTGCACTTCGCAAAAAGTCTGAAGTGCTGTTCTGACGAACAGAAGAGTAATGAGATCGTAATATCTTGTCGATCTTTCTTAATCGGCCTCTAACACTCATGTTATCCAGATATCGACAACGTTACACTATCATTGTATCGGATCGTGTGAGACAAAACCACATGTACATAATGTTACAAACCAGCTGCAGTTCCTTCCGCTGTCTCCTTTTCAGCCTTGAGCTTGGCCTCAGCCTGTTCCCTGGCGATCCGAGCTCGGTAGGCAGCAGTGCTTCCCGTGTTGTCTAACCACCAAGTACCCCACTTTGGCCCAGCCTACAAAAGATGTCGGTCCACGCACCGCGTCAACGAAGTGAAGACTAGAAACAACTTCAGACCTTACCTCTTTTGGTTTTCCTGCTGCCAACTCCAACTTGAATTCCATCAACTCGGGCATCAAATCATACTTGGAACGATCGAGAGGCTTCAAGGTAATGCGTGAACGTCCGTCATCTGAATTTGGTTAAGGTACATACCTTGGCTTGCTCGATGGTCGGAGCTTCTGCGCCACCCTCGACATTGTCTCTGGACCGCACAGGTGTGATCAGGCCGCACTCTGAGCAATACACGTCGTGCATTGTCTCCGCGCCCTGGCGTCCGTTCTTGAGCGAGTTAAACATAAAATCGCGCGTGTGGACTCCTCGTCGGAGTGCTGTCCATACCCTGATAAAAATCACCAATTAGCATCGCTCAAATCGTAATCCTCTGAAAGGCAGCCCACCAGTCAATAAATTCGGTATACTTGCCACACCCTCCACACGGCGATGGAAGGCCAACTACTTTGGTTCCACCCAACCCAGTTTCCTGGAAATCGCGGCCAACGAAGATTTGATTGAGTCTGAGGTATTCATCTTCGGTGATGTACCATAGATGCGTGTCTCGGTCTCCTTCACGGTGAGTGAGGAGCTTAGTGGGGGGTTTGATCTTGTTGCGTGACTGCCGTGCAATGGCTATGAGATGCCAAGAAGATGTCGAGTGAGGGAAGGACTCACGGGGATAAAGGGTACGTCCTGGTTGACGATTGGCATGGTCGAACAGTAACTTGTTGATGCGGTGTCGTTGGGTGTGCCAACCAGTGGTAATCCGATGTTTATATGCTCCCCCGGTTGGCTAGATGCCTTACCTATCACGGAAACACGATGCTAGTTCGGTTCAGCGTGCCCCTTGTCGAATCATGGCTACATGTTCGGGTTAGGAGAGACGTATTGCCATCGGCATGGTTTACGTCCGGACTAAACAGAGCCCCACTTGGACAAAAAGCATCTACCTTTTCTAGATTGATTTGATGGAATCAATCGCGCTGGACGTATACGTACTCGCGGCATTCCCACAAAACTCGGTGCAAGAATTGTATGTATGTGTAATGTGACTAACTCCGTTGTGAGATCTGATTGATCTGATTGGTTGGTCACTTCACAGATAAGGGAATTACCTGATGCCTTACCATAAAAGTAAAATGACAACACTTGGACAACACTTCATCTGGAAAACTAGCCGAGCACAATGCTACATTATTCGCTCCATATATAGAGGTTAGTGCCGTACGATGTGCTTTGGTCCAATCAGAGCCCTCGCTAACCCTCGCGTAGGCTCGCAAAAGCCTTCAGAAGCGTAACATAATGGCTGCTCTCTGCTGATGTTTGTCTGCCCGGCAGGCATGCGGTCGCCATCATGATCAGGCTTCTTGGGGGTGAGTACGAGATTCAAATCTATGTAGCTCGGCTCAACAAGTGCGGCCGGAATTGACTTCTCCACGACGGCACTTTGTCTCCTTTGGGTCAAGTGCTTCTAACATTACGTCCAGACTGTGTTGTTTTCAACCGCGTTTTAGGGACCCCGTGGAACTTATCATTCATCAGAAACTCTGGCCGTCGCTATAAATATCCAAATTTCAAACGGCCGCTCGCATCAGAAGCCTGATTTCACAATCTCAGCAGCCATGAGGATTATACCGAGCTAGTGCTTTCCACAGACCACGGGGTATTGTCTCCAGAACGTTCGATATGGTCATTTATGCAAACTCGCCCATTAGGTACCTCCTGACGTCCAAAAGAGAAAGCAAGTGGACAACCAACACTGTGCTCGCGTTTAGTGAGGGTTGTCGATACTTGGGCGCGACGCTCGAACCCGATATACGATCACTGTGACGGAGTTTTGTATACGACGTGACATGTTGTCTGGGATACATTGCCAGTGCACGGACAAGAGAGGCCAGGCTAGTCTTGATTAGCCTTGTTCGTGCACCGTCCCTCCACGAACAATTAAGCAAGTGATTTGGATCGCATACACGAACAACCCCCAGCGGTTGGTATCGGACCTGGAGTGTGCACCCCCGTCGTCGACATCTTTCGACACCGACCTATACCTTTGTCTGCTGCCCATTCACCGAAGAGTACCTCCCACGCACACCGCGTTTTCCCACTTCTCGATACCTTCGAGTGCCTCAGTGAGCAAAAGCTCTGGCAGCCTGTATGTCGAAACCGTTTTCGTCGTGGTATTCACAAGAGCATCAACAGACGAGAACCCATTTGGACCAGCTGGCCTGTGCGCGGTGGGCAACAGATCCTGGGTCGATGTGGATGTCAATGGGTTTGGAGAGGGCGAATGCAAGTGCTAGAGTATATGCGCACATATCAGCAGTAATTCGTCGAACATACGTCCTAAATCGCCAGGTATATCACCCTCGGGATGTTCATACTGACCACCATGAATATTAAATGTATCCTCCGTATCAGAGTTGTCGCCTCGATCGCCAAAGTCAAAGTCACCCGGACTTGTGAACAAGCGGAATGGCACCTGTGGTTGGGTTTGAGGTGTCGGTGGCTCAGGAGACCCAAACTCGCCGATTCACGTAGGCTGAGTTGCCTGGCGTTGTCTACCTTGGCGATCGCTGAGTTGGTTGTTCGTGACGGGTCTGCTGGATGGTTGCGATGCGTAGAGAATCGAAAAAGCGTCGTACGGTTCTTACAGTGTTGAGTAAGCTTTCTTTTGTTGATTCGACTTGGTTGAGGCTGACGACGCTGCAGCAGTACTAGAGATATGCAAATGAATCAGATATCCTACAAAAACCCAAGTTGGGGGGCAGGAGAAATCAGTGGAGGTTGGCCCACTGGCGGCTCCTTCACCCCAAGAGTGTGAGGGGCGACTCTGGATGAATCCGAGTGGCAGTGAAACGTTTCAATCCCAGCATAACCTTAATCCTGTCTTGATGGTGGTTCCTGGCAAGCGCTAGCTCGGTGCCAGTGCTATCCTCACGGCTGTTGACAATTTGATAGGAGGCTTCTGATGGCGAGCGAGTACGAGATTCATCTAGTAACTCGGTTCAACAGGTGCGAATTGAAATGACGTGACTTCTCCACAAGGGCACTTTGTCTCCCGTGGGAGTACTTTTAACATTACGTCCAGCCTGAGTATTGTTTGTTCAACCGCGTTTTAGGGGGAACTTATCGTTGATCAGAAACTGATCAATCGGTTAATCAAGTTTAAGTCGATATAATCATACGCACCAAGGTCTAATATTCGGGGACAGGTCTTGGAAGTAATAATTATGGGAATTTCGAGGTCTTGCAGGTTGCCGTTTGTATGAAAAGGGATCACCAGACGCTGTCGCGGCACTGACGCCACCGAGCGGAGTGAGGAGCCTACAGCTTCGAGATGGTGGCAGAAGCCTGGGCGCATCAGTTATTAGACACACTGGCAGTTGTCCATTCTGCTGGATGTACAGTACAATTATACAAATATGGGTTCGAAATGACTTCTGTTCCTACCAGTCAGGGTCCAGGGGTGCCCGGAGGGTTTCGCTATATACTTGTGTATTGGCTTATCTACTACAACACAACCATACAACAATAGTTGTAAGTGACCACGCAATAGCGACTGGGTTCTGTCCGATCGGGCCGGTCCACCTCGTTTCCGAGTCGGTGCATGTCACTCATGATCCTATAAAGGCCCTGTGTAGTAAGTTAACATTCCCCTCACTCTCTCACTTGCGTAACTTACTATTGGCGTTCGTTCTCCTGGCCATGCACTTGAAGTCATGTTCGATACTTTTGTTCCCCGCATTTGGCCTCACCTTGCTAGTAAATGCTCAGTCTGGTACACCTCCTAGCAGCTGGCCGCAGGTTTACCCTGGCATGCCCACCAGTGATTATAGTCCGGAGTGGCAAGCCTGTGCGTGCAAATATATACATTTGCAACACCTCCTGCCGAACTTACCCGCGACGCGCAGACTTCCAAGTGACTAACAGCCTTCCCAACGTTACATGGCCCCTTGCCCGCAACTGGGCGGGAAATATTCCTGTCCAGAGAGAGGGTCATCCGAATGATACTCTCTTCTTTTGGGCATTCGAGTCATCGAACGGCTCATTCACCACTCCCAGCGACGAACCGTGGGGTATCTGGCTCAACGGAGGGCGAGTTTCAAGTTGTGCACTTATACACTTCTTTAGCTAATCCATCGCACTTCGACAGTCCTGGAGCTTCTAGCCTTACCGGGCTCCTCATTGAGGTCTGTTTTATTATTTGGCATATCAATTTATGTCACCGAAATCACATCTGGCACAGAATGGCCCTATTCGTATGTCGAGCAATGGTTCACTGTTCGAGAACCCATATGCCTGGACCAATGTGGCTGATTACGTGTGGATCGACCAGCCAGTGTACGTTGTTGTTCATCTTCGCGTTCGCGGGTCTAACGGATAAGTCTCAGTGGGACTGGATTTAGTACTGCCGACTCAAATGGTTATGGTGAGTACCGTAGAAATACCATGATCTGAATCGACATTGACTTTCCGTCAAGTGTACGACGAGGACCAAATGGCTGCTGATTTTGTGAGATTTGGCTGTTTTCTCGTGGTCAAGTACTCATGCATCACCCAGATGGGTTTCTTGGAGAACTTCATCAAAGTGTTTCCTGACCTCGCAACCCGTCCCTTATACCTCACGGGCGAGAGCTACGCCGGCATGTACATAGTGAGTACCACCCCACCTTGAGAAGGTTTGTGCCGTAATGTCCCCTCAGCCTTACATCACCAAAGCTTACTTTGAAATGGAAAACCCTCCTGTCAACCTTGCGGGAATCGCCATTGGCGATGGGTCGATAGCGTCTGTGGAGACCTTCTTGCTTTTACCTGTGGTCAGCGTTTTAGAAACCTATCCACAAATCATCGGGTACGATACCAACGTCTTGGAGTACTTCCGTGAACAGTGCGTGAAGACATATACAATGATGTGGAAATGTTGATCTGTTTTTAGGACACATCTCTGTGGTTACGATCTCATCCTCCAATATCCCCAACCTGAGCCTTTTCCAACCCTGACATATATCCCTGGAAACAACCCTAACTGCTCTGACTCATCTCCAAGGGCATACAGAACGAAGTTTACAAAACAAAGCTTGATGCTAGAAGTTCATAATCGGTTTGCCGCTAAGTTCACCAAACGAGATGCTACCCTTGCAAAACGCGCGAGGATGCGTGCACGCGAAGCATGGAAGCGCAGCCTCGCCGGTCGCGCGAACGGAACTATCGACGCATGGTACGGTTGTAATCTGTTCGACGAGATGATCGATTACGCCGTGAACTTCACATTCCCTTGGTGTACGACATTTTTATTGCGATATTCTAATCGTTTACTTACCACAGACTTATGTCATAGCCTTGAGTCAGAGTTCAGGGGGCACGTTCGATGTTCACGACATTCCTGATGCTTTGGACCCGGGAGCAACTATAAATACCTCTGTTTTCCTTAACGGTTTGTCCCTAGTCATTTCTCGATAGAAATACATCCCGAGATTCCTTTCCAGATCCACAAACTCGTACTGCGATCCATGCTCCTACGAGCAAGGATTGGAGTAGGATTTTCTTCTATCCGTTTGGTAACAGTAAGTCTGCTCCCGCGTGTCCCAATTCTGTATCCACTAACCCGTAAACAGATTATTCCAACGACGACCCAAGTATGTTCCATCCCTTCTTTCGAGTTGAAAGGTTATTCAGACGACGCTTTTCCAGGCATAGTGTAGGTGCCCTGATGCATAGTCAATCGTATACTCAAGAGAGACTAGGCCAATGGCATTCTTAACTGACCTTGCGACGAATGCAACAACGCATAACATGACAATAGTTATATATTCTGCAAACGACGATGCTGTCGTCCCCCATCGTGGTTCTCAAGGTAGGTCGCCTGTCGTGTTCATTGTGACGTGGCTAATACGATCTTACAGTAACCATCCAAGTGCGATTTCAGAAATAACCCTAAGCAATCATGGCGCTCATTTATTCAATTTCACAGAATACGACATTTGGCGGTATCCAGGGCTTCACCCAGAAGCCCGAGACACCATGGTACAATGATGCTGGCGAATTCGCGGGTATCGTCCATCAAGAGCGTGACTGGAAGTACGTCCTTGCTGTAGAAGCAGGACATCTTCTTCCTTATACCAACCCCGTTTCTGTCAGCGGAGATCATTTCTATCTGTCTTGCACGGTCTAATACTCCAATTGCAGGGCCTCACGCTCGCTCGGGAGTTTATCTTCGGCAACAACCAAACGGGACTCGTCACCAACACAACCTCTGGATCGGTCGCTGTCATCGGAGGAGAGGTGTCCTCCCTTGGTGGCGACATCATACCCGGCCAAGCAGGTATTTACTACGGTTCCTTTACGACCGCGTCCACCTATTTCTTCCCGACTGCCACCGTGGACGCGTGGAACGAATACATCGCGACTGCCACTTCACGTCCTTGACGTTTGGCCAACTTGGCCAGCTGAAGAAGCTCGACGGACCGCGCGCAAGGCGCTTGTCCTGTGATTTATCTTTGCGGTCGCCTTCACGTTGTAACATGAGCATTACCTTTCCCTGTATATATATATATTGGCGGGGCTCCAAACCCGAAACAAGTCAGCAGAAAAAAATGGTTACTATGCATCACCTTCGAGTCGGGAAGATGAGATGGGCCATGGCACAGTAAGAACTGGTGTATCACTAATACCTACTGGAAAAGAGGCGGACCCAATTATTTATCAATCACCTGGGAAGATTGGGACGGGCACGGTGGGGAACTAGTATAGTGACAACTTATGTACCACGCAACAAGCCGGGACAGGCAAAAGGATAATGCATCACCTCCGAGTAGGGAAGATGGGACGGGCACCATAACAACTTATGCATCACGCGGAAAGACGGGGAGGGGTGCAGGACATGTCATGCATGGAAGAGAAGATAGTGAAGGGATGGAAAGTATACTCATGCATCAGCACTCGGGGGACGGACACAGCCAGGATTTCCGTTATGCTGCATCCGAGTCATTCGGTGTCGAGAATTGTAGTAAAACATCGACATGCCAGGGAGTGGTGATGCACATGGTCTCGGCGAAACTCGCCTCCCCTTATCGCTGACAGGACACAGAATCACAGATAGAACAGAATCATTCCCGGGGAAAGGGACCAGTAGCTTTTGATTACGCCCGTGCCTGTGCCTGGATCATAATAGCCTCCGAGCATGGCCCACCAGTAGCGAATAGTTGCTGCTTTCAAGGAATGATAATCGACCCGTCATTTCGTGCAATCCGAGCCGGCGTAGTCGCTCGCCTGGGAGCAATGAGCGATGAGAACATATAATACAGTCACTTATTACGATGAGACGCACTGGCACTGCGACGCAATTGGATTTAGATTGGTGGGGGAACGTATCAAACCTGGCCTTCCGGCGTTCATGTGCGATTGGTTTCTGAAGCTGTCGCACTCTGAGACAGTAATAAGAGACAGTGGCCAACTACGTTTGGTAGCTGAACGTTGAACGCTCCGGGCACGATGATTCTGGAGGAGACGCGAAAGTGCACAAGTGTCACCGAGGTGCACTACGACGGACCGCCTCAGGCGTCAGGCCTTGACCGCCGTGCACGCGCGTTACAAGCTGCCTTAGGGAGGCCGGTAAACGATTCATCGCTGTTGCACCCTGGTGGGAGCCAAGATGCAACTACGCAGTTACAAGATTCACAAGATACTGTAACATGGGTACGAGGCAACCGAAACTATCGAGGACAACAACGACACGATACACCCTTCATTGTGCTCAGACTACACAACTGCCATTCTTCTAGGCTTCCTCAATTGACAAGCCTTGCTCCTTGAGAATGTCAGAGGCTTCCTCGAGCCAGCGACCAGGGGGAAATTCCCAGTACTGCAATGGGTGTCATCAGAATGAAGATTCTATAATAACAGAGACATACAACAGTGTTGTCGGCACTCATGCCTTGCTCCTTGAGAATGTTAGACGCCTCCTCGAGCCAGCGACCAGGGGGAAATTCCCAGTACTGCAATGGGTGTCATCGAAATGAAGATTCTATAATAACAGAGACATACAACAGTGTTGTCGGCTTTCAGCATTGGAAGGGTACGAGCGCCGCGCTCCTCCAAGCCTTGCTCCTTGAGAATGTCAGAGGCATCCTCGAGCCAGCGACCAGGGGGCATTTCCCAGTACTGCAAAATGGGTGTCATCGGAATGAAGATTAAATAACGACAGAGACGCACAACAACGGTGACTTCAGAAAGGGCCATTGGAGGTAGATATAGCGAGATAAACAGCGATCTTGTTCAAGGGACTGTTGGATTCCTGGCTACTTGGAGCCTTGTATTAATACCCACTCATAGAGCAAATAAACCACCACACCTTATTGATGCCGCGCGTTCTTTGGACTTGGACCGGCTTTGAGTTGACGGTTGAACAAGTGGATAAATATCAATTATCACAAATCGGTCTTGTCGTTTGTTCCGTGCCTTCACCCTGAACTATACCTTTTCCTTCCACTGATCAAATCAGCATATCCATGTCCCATGTTTCGGTGTGAAATCAGACCTTCTGGGGAATAGAACCAAGGACAGTACGTGGAGAAGCTAGAAAAAGTGACCCGATCACGGAAGTGGATGAGTAATAAGGTGACAAGAAAGCGAAAAGAAGAGGCGGCCTTCCCTGCGATCTCTCGTTGTGGTTGAGTTGGAGGCGAAAAATTTCGGACGAAGATCATGTGGAGGGGAGGGTGCAGAATCCGGAGATCTGATCGGTGCAGTGCTATTCAGTTCTCTTAGACGCAAGACGATCCTTTCGAGTTAGCTGCTCACCTGCCTCGGCCTGTCGTGATCATGTTTGGTTCACGTCCAAACATGGGACGGCGCGGCTTGAAAGTCACCCACGTTTCACGCCAGTAAGGACGAAAAGGGTGCTTCCTGGCACAATCGACGTAAACTTTGTTAACCGACTCCTCAGTTTCTGATCAACAATAAGTTCCGGGTCCCAAAAACGCGGTTGAACAAACAACATTGGACGTAATGTTAAAAGTACTCCCACGGGAGACAAAGTGCCCTTGTGGAGAAGTCACGTCATTTCAATTCAGAGCCACACTTCAAGTTGTTGAACTTAGTTACCTAGATGAATCTCGTACTCGCGCGCACCAGACGCCTTATTTCAAATTATCAGCAGCCATGGGTATTGCACCGAGCCAGCGCTTTCCCGCAAAGAAGTAGTACCTCCTGATAAGTTCGCAGGGGCTTTACGTTGCTGGTGAGGTCAAAGAGGTTTGCAAAAGGGGAAAATGGACGACCAACACTGTAGCTGTCGTGAGCACGACGCTCGAACCTGTTGTAGGATCACCGTGACGGAGTGTCGTATACGACGTGCCCAGTGCATTGAGTGCAATAGGTTGTCGGGGCGTCTATCGACAGTTTGCCTCAAGGGCATTGACGGGAGCCTCGTAGACGGGCTGGGTTCCTTCGTAAGCCACGGGCTCCGCTCGGACCTGGGACTGAGATTGCGGCGAACTTTTCACGAAGAGTACCGCTTGATGCTCTTTCGTTGGCCTGTCCTTCAATCAGAGCTCTCAAAAGTCGATAAAAGAGGCAATTAAGGGTCCTATAAAAAAGTTTTATGTGTCGCAGGACCGCCTCCTAACGCACCGCCCAGTTTACAAAAGTTGAAGGCGACACCCATGTCTTGCACGCGTCTTGGGCCAACCCCCACTGCTTACATAAACTATCTCGCTCTTTTTGTTTCATTTCTGAGCATCCCGATTCCCGAGGATGATATACTCGGAGTACGAGATTCATCTAGGTATGTAACTCAGTTCAACAAGTGGGGCTGTGAATTGAAATGACGTGACTTCTCCACAAGGGCACTTTGTCTCCCGTGGGAGGGCTTTTAACATTACGTCCAGTGTTGTTTGTTCAACTGTTTGAGGGACCCGGAGCTTATCATTGATCAGAAACTGATGGGTCGGTTAACAAAGTTTACGTCGATTGTGTCAGGAAGCACCCTTTTCGTCTTCACTGGTGTGATACCTCAGGCTAGTGGGTGACTTTCAATCCGCGGTGTCCCATGGTCGGGCGTAAACCGAACATGGACGACAAGTTGAGCCTGGCGAGCACCTAGCTCGAAAGAGTTCTAAATCAACTGAATAGCACTGCGCCGTTCAGAGTTGCGGATTCTACACCCTCCCCTCCACATGACCTTCGTCTGAGAATTTCGCCTCCAACTCAGACCATAACGAGGGATCGCAGGGAAGGTCGCCTCTTCTTTTCGTTTTGTTGTCACTTTTTACTCATCCACTTCCGTGATCGGGTCATTTTTTCTAGCTTCTCCACATTGTGCCCTTGGTTCCACTTCCGAGAACGGTTTGAATGCGCACCGAAGCAGGGGATCTCCTTTAGGCTAGTCGGTGAAGGTACGGAACAAATAACAACGATGTGTGATAATTTATTTTTATCCAACTGCTCTACCGTCAACTCAAAGCCGGTCAAAGTTCAAAGAATGCGCCGCATCAATGAGGTGTAGTGGTTTATTTGCTCCCTGGGTGGGTATAAATACAAGGCTCCAAGTAGTCAGGAGTCCAACAGTCCCTCGAACAATATCGTTGTTTATCTTGCTATATCCACCTCCAATGACCCTTTCTGAAGTTACCGTTGTTGTGCGTCTCTGTCATTATTGAATCTTCGTTTTGATGACATCCTTCGCAGTACTGGGAAATGCCCCCTGGTCGCTGGCTCGAGGATGCCTCTGACATTCTCAGAGAGCAGGGCTTGGAGGAGCGCGGCGCTCGTACCCTTCCAATGCTGAGTGCCGACAACACTGTTGTATGTCTCTGCTATTATCGAATTTTCATTCCGATGACACCCATTGCAGTACTGGGAATTTCCCCCTGGTCGCTGGCTCGAGGAGGCGTCTAACATTCTCAAGGAGCAAGGCATGAGTGCCGACAACACTGTCGTATGTGTCTGTTATTATTATAGAATCTTCATTCCGATGACACCCATTGCAGTACTGGGAATTTCCCCCTGGTCGCTGGCTCGAGGAAGCCTCTGACATTCTCAACGAGCAAGGCTTGGAGGAAGCCTAGAAGAATGCCAGTTGTGTAGTCTGAGTGCAATGAAGCGTGTACCGTGTCGTTGTTGTCCTCGATAGTTTCGGTCGCCTCGTATCCATGTTGTCTTGTGAATTTTGTAATTGTGTAGTTGTGTCTAGGCAACTGATGAATCGTTTGCTAGTCTCCCGAAGGCAGCTTTTAATGAACGTGAACGACGGTCAAAGCCTGACGCCTGAATACTCCTCGTAGCGTACACCTCTGCAGTGTCACGTCTACGTCCGTAATCTCTGAGTCCGGAGCGTTCACCTTTCAACTGAGCGCAATTGGTCATTGCCTCTTGTGATTCTGTGTCTGGACAGCTTCAGAAACCAATCGTACGTTACTGGTATGCCGATGAACGGTCACGCCCACGAATCGTAGCCTTTGTTCCCTCCGTTCCCTTGAAGGTGTGATTAAAACAGCCTGGGGGCCGCACTGTCAATGATATTACTACGTATGTACTGTCTCTTCATATTCATTTTCGTGAAGCTACTACTAGGGTGTCTGAAAACATAGCACGCTGGGCGATCCCAACCGTTCGTCACACTCGTCTCTCGTAACATTTAAAGTAGACTCAGAATCAAGATGTAACAGTCACGCAGGGGGTGTGTTCATCTTCGTGTCATCGATCCCTCAACTTGTAGCCACATACTTTCGACCTCGGCAGGCAGCGCAAAAGGAGCGAGGGAGGGCTGGACTGGCTGTTCAATCAAACCGGGCCTGACGCGGGGTGACTGGCGAGCGATGATTCAAGTTCAGATTCGCGTGCCGCAGGAGGCACCCAACTGGGTCACCACACTCCGCCTTCCTCTCTACATACAACCCCGAAAAGATGCTGCCTGTGCGCTAGACAAATCTGGTGAGCAGAGAAATCTAATGTTTATTCCAGCGGGAATTTTGGTTCTATGCATGTACATACGGCGCTGACAGTACTCATGCTGGGAAGCGAGCAAAAAAAAGACCATGGCGGCCTGCTCAGGGGCAAACGAGTTCTCGTCCGTCCGCTCGTGCTCCATCCCATCTCAAGTGACGTCTTGTGTCTCCCCGTTCCCACGCTCCTTTCCATGTGCGATGCTCTCTGACTCGACCTTGCTGATGGTTCCGCTACGCAAACGATACGCCGGTCTTACCCTCCTCGGTGTTGAGTAAGCTACGAGATTGGATCTCCATCCGGACTATCGGTCCAGTCCCGGAGGTATCCACAAACTTGTTCTTGACTTGGCGGAGATTATAGACGAGGCTCCCGCTCCAACCAGTTCCGATCTCAAGCGCCCGTCTCACGGCCGCCTCAGGATGAAACGGGTTGGCTCAGATTCGCCAAGCGAGAGCCAAGACAACCACCTTCGTCAACACCCCCATTGCCATCGCCCTCTCGGTCTGGCGTTCTCGGTTCGGCGCAGGAGTGCGCGCATACTCTTCTGGACCTACACGAACGCCGTTCTGGCGAATATTTCCAGGCTGACAGGCTAGTTACCCCGGATTGCGAGCACGCTAGTGCTATCGTATCACCACAACGTGTTCGGGTTCCGCAGTGGCTACTCGGCGTGCCGTTGTCGTCGCCTTCGGCTCTCTGCCCCCCACCCCTCCCAGCCCACAGATGGCATCCGTGCCGTTCAGCGATGTCAACCAATCCGACATGAATATCAACAGCGTCCCATGGCCCAGACATCAGAAGCCCAATGGCTGTCACACCACGACCAAGAAGACGCTGCTCGGAGCACTAGATCATGAAGACTCGTATGATTAGCGTCCGTGAGCTCGGTCATCGCCGGACGCTGTCGAGTCGGGATCAATGTCGACCTTTTGATTCAAGTTCTGAACTTCAAGTTTGCAACTACTGTGGTCGGTAGACGGCGTCTTCTTCAGCGCATTACCTGGCTTGCTCCCCTGGATAGATTCAAGAGTCTTAATGAGGGACCGGGTGTCGGTGAGTTCTTGCTCCACTGTGGATGCATGCTCAGTGGACTTGGAAATTCTATGTTCCAACGATATTACCGGGTGCGAATTCTTTTCGAGTGAAACGTTAAAAGTATCAGAGGAAGACGCTACTAGTACGGTCCAGGGTTCCGCAGTAAATCACTGTCTTGCATGGTTCTGTCGATGCTGGCGTTGGAATCTCATTTCAGCTGTGATCCGGCCGCACCGCTTCGGCAGCTCGGGACAAATTACTGCCGCTACTATATCCCAACAGACGGAGGCGGCGGTAAATAGTACTCCTCGTATGATGAGAACGACTACCTTCTGATCTCGACGTATGAGGCCTTGAGGTCTGGCTTGGGGAGAGTATGCAATATCCACGACCCTCGGCGTTCCCGACCGATGGGCAACCAAGTGCAGCTTGAAGCGAAAAGTATGCTTTTACGATTACGGTCTGAACAACAAAGTATCACATTGTACGCATCGAAAACCATCTACTGTGGACTATTCCCGACGTCTTCCGATTACTCAATCAAGATAGTGTTGCTACCCGCATATACATCTTGAGGGTCGAGGGGATTCCCACTGCAAGTAAAGTGTTGTGAGCGATCACGCGGTCGGAAGTCAGAGAGAGCTACAGAAACACAAGGAGCACATACCCGAGTTTACTTGCGACGAATTGATAGAAACTGGTGAGTGATGTCAATGAATACACTCGCCGAACGGTTGTAAAAAAAAGGAGACGCACAATTTTGGGGTGACGTCCATGGGAATTACCTCCGGGACGACTGGCTCAATGACTACGTTTTTGGCGACGGAATACGTCTTCTGTGATCCCGAGCACTGGTCGTTCAAGCAGAGGTTCAAGTAGATGTCGACGTTGGTTGGGTCGCCGGGACTGATAGTAAACCCGAGGAGCACAGTGGCGCCCTGTTTGGCTTTAAATGGCACCTCTATTTTCAACGCAGAGACGTGGATGAGAAAAAGGGCAAGAGCACTATTGCATGGGCACGTCGGTAAGTGTTATACCAATGTGAATAAGATGGGGTGAGGATACCTAAGCTTGGAGAACATGTCAGGTGAGGTATGCGAGACTAGGTAGATGTTAGATGATCTCTGGAAGTTGATTGCCAGTGAGAAGATGTGGTTTATATCCGAGAGTCCGCTAGAATTTCTTTGTCAGCATCTCTTTCGTCGTTGCAACATACGTTCCAATATTGGTAAAACTTTGTAAAGTCATGGGACGAGCCACCCGGGTGTAATCAGACAAAAATAGGAGAATTTTCAAGTACTAACACATATTTGTACATATTGAGGAAGTCGTGCAACCCTCGTTTTCGCTTCTGTGGGCATTGAGGTGTTCACAATTGTGGTGACTGTAAATTGTTCAGATGTGACTCAGATCCCTCAATCAATACCTGGCAGCAACTAGTCTCGACACCATCCGTTTTGGGACCGAGCTTCGGGATCTTCCGATTCCCACAGAACGTGGCATCGAGTCACGCTTGTCACGGTTTTACTCTCTATTAGGAAGTAAACTTGCCTTCTATATTAACCCTGGACGCTCCGCTTTCTTAAATTTGCTAAGTCCCTTGGACGCATGAGCAGCGTCTCCATCGGGCGTAGCCCTTGCATCGGGTTTCGAGACTAACCTGCAGCAAATGGGGACAAATGATTGTTTGGTCAAGCTTGCGAAATTTGCTGATTACGTTCTAGGAGCCTGGCTTCGATCTAGGCATAATCACATTGCCTGGTTCATGGTACCAAGTCAGGTGAGTTACGAATGCCGCACCGATACAATCACATACAAAATAATTTTTTCGGGCAACGAAGCTAACTATTCGGTTCCCCTCAAAGCCGCTCCACGGAAAAAGATTCTGTTCTATTTCAAGTTGTGTCCTATATCAGCGATGACGGGAAGCAACTTGAAATTTGGGACCATGTGCATTGAATTGAGATTCATACAAACTTTGAAGCAGCCGAGGTCTACCCTGAAAATATGTTACCTCCTTGGCTCCAAGGAGTGTTCGCCTGAGAATCGCCGTTCAAACCATGCTCAAAGTGGTGGCCTCGTGTTCAACAGTACGTGTCACTGGTCATCGTGTGATCCACGGGACTTACCGACACATCTTTCTGGATCCTCTGGTATCCTACTTCCCTCCGTTCCCTGGAAGGTGTGACTACAGTTGGTAGCACACCGAAACAGTGAATTTAAGGGATTTTTTGATCAGGCCCTGGGATAGCAGTGAAGCATGTACTAGCGGAGAAGGCTGGCCTGGTACAGACCCGCCGCCGACAGTATCAGGCTTCGAGTGCACCAAGTACGTGATTCATCTTGTCAACACTGATCTGGAGGAGCACTTCCTGACGTTACCGCTTGATGCTCTTTCGTGAGTCTGTAGGAACTACAAAGACCGTTGATTAGATCAAATCGATCAAGGAGAGTACGTCAATGGCGTGGGTTACTGTCGCCGGTGCTTGCAAACACCGGAGAAGGTCTTGAAACTTAGTCACAGGATTACGAACTTATCCACCCTCAATCTACTAGTAGAACCTGTGGGCAGAAGATCAGTGTCGATTTCGTCACTCAGGATCTGATTTGGATTACTCGGCTGCCTCAAAGTTCCTGTGGGGCTCAATTCAATGCGCACGGTCCGAACTTGCTTCTGGCTCTGCGCCAGGACACGAATAGAACAGAATCTTTGCCGAAGCGAGCGGCGGCCGCAGAAAGCCATGAGTATATCGCCAGCAAAAATGGGGTCTGAGCGCCGCGGAATTCCATCGTAAGTGACGGATTTATGTTCTCTGCTGTCGAGGGTTGCTGGATGGTGATAACTTTGTAACGAAGACAGCTTGTGTACATCCACGGACTCTAAATTTCTCTACACGAGTCCAAGAACCGCACCGAATGTGACGACCACTGCGAGCCAGATGTCTCAGTCCCAACCACAGGTGCCATCCCGCTCGCTCACAGGTGCTGACTCCGGCTCTGGCAATCGCGAATATGGCCTCCTCTGGAGGCGATAACTCGGATGCGGAGGAAACATTCACATACTAATTGGCCTGCAACCGCGAGGACGCGAGGAACTACAGTGGTAGCCAGCCAATACGGGGCGTGGCTCAGGTGATATTGGGAACGGTACAGACGACAGCGCTACGGGCTCCCCACCCGTTGATGCCCGTGCTGCCACTGTGAATACCATCATCGGAAACGTTTTCGACGTACAGGTTGCCACAGAGCTCTTGCTGTCCCAAACGGGCCAGGAAGGATCCACACAAGTATTCCCAGCTCCAAGGACCACCCGAACGTGGTCCCAGAAATGCTGACAGAAGGCAGGATCGAGCCGCCCGCCCACCAACACGCACTGACTCCCATGTACAACCCCCCAGTCCCTCCAAAACCAATCCGTAATCGCAACCTCAACTTGATACCACTGCGGAGAGATTATTATCCCAAGTGAGCGAGATCGGTCGTGGAATATTCAGCAAGACAAACGTGCTCCGGAAAGATGAAAATGAGAAAGCCGTCAAGTTGTACGAGGCGGGCTACTGCTGTGAATGGTACGCCAGCTTCGGATGGCAGACCACGATGGATGCACGACCGTCACCATGAGGTTGGTGAGTGGCAACCGTGACAGCCGACCCAGCCTGTCGGTCGCGCTGCGGTGCAAGCTGGTCCGAGGGAGACGAAGACGAGGAACAGGGAAAGGGGAGAGACAGCTCCCTCCTGCGCGTCGCCCCCCATAGCCACACCTTCAGTCTCAGTCGCAGCCACCACCACCTCAACCAGAGCGTGAACGACTCGGAGAAGTTTATCTCTTTAGCACCGACTCTCCCACCGTATCCCAGTCTCCCTTTCGGTGCGGCAAGCCCAAACCGCAAGAACTACCTTCTATGCAACCGTCTGTCTTTGCACTTACGCCATCTACCCAAACACCCGTGTCCACGTCGTCTGGTTCGTCGACACCACTTCACTATCACCGCGCTATCTGCACCAACTACATGTGCGTACTATCTGCGCTTCCACAGGAACACATATTGCGAATGCCCATCTTCAAGGCATGTGAGGAGGCTGTTATGATTGTTCGTGGTGCAAGTGGGGAGGAAAGATGATGTCATTTACAGAGACCTTTCGACATGGAGACGGCGGTGGGTGAGGTGGGTGAAGTGAGAGGATCAGTACTGGATGGTAGTCCAGCGTGGACCTACCGACGATCTGGTCGAGGTACTTTCAAAGGCGTTCAGGCAGCGTGTGAGGAACTGGAAGGCCTCGAAGGAGCATGGAAGGCACTCCTTACTGCGGAATGGACAGGGGCGGGGCTCATTTGATTCCACCCTTCCCAAACCAGATTCCACCTGGTCCCTTAGCTCCACCCCCGAAAAACTAAGGCCACTGCATGTCTACCAATGCCATGCAACGTGGTGGTCTGGTCGGGAATGTCATACCCATGCTTTTGCTCACATGTTTGGGCGAGATGAGGTCCCAAGAAGTGCGTTCAATAATCCACACCGTACTTATCTGCTTCTCGGATGGGCTGTTTTTCTCTTGTTGGGCTCCTGAGAGAAACATTCATACGGTGCTTCATCAGTCCACCCAATCCAACTTAAGCCAGATTACGATTCGCAACGATTCGCCTCCCGCAATCATCGTAGCGTTTACTATTCCACACATCCACACATTTCGATTCGATGCAATTCACGACAATTGACGTGGTCATATATCTCAAACTCTTACAACAAACAATTACAACGGATTCCTCGCTGTATCTTGGGCGACGCTCTACACTTCACCAGTGTGAGGCACGATGTACCACTGCCGGTTTCGCAGCGGAAGATCGAGGGAATCGAGAGTGACCTGTGGTGTAAATGGTGTGAGCATCGATAAGTAGTCACCAATGGGTGTCCCCTACAAGTTGCTTGGGTACGGGAGTATTCACAGTCCAGGCTTTGGTCGGCTCGTTACCGCTGTCAATGGGTACCTCGATTCTGTCGTATTTAGTTTATTGATGTACTAGCAACAGGTAGGTAAGCACTGACGAGTTCCGTCATCCTGTTGCTTAATGGTCCAGGCACTCGGAGGTGCTATTTCGTTTCCAACAAGATTCCCATGATCGTCGTGGATGTACACAGTGTGTTCGGCGGTTTTTATGACGAAAGTATAGCTTTCGACTCCGCCCTTTAACTTCGTGATCGTCCACTGTAAGAGAGCGAGACTCCAATCAACATATCGTTCCATCGTATAAGAAAAAAAAAAACTGAGTTCTAGGAGTTGAACGGATATCACGAGCATAGTTGGCGTTGAACGAAAAACAATGGACTTACAACATTGTTGCTGCCATCTATGATGACGCGTACTACACTACCAAGCTCGACGCCGGCCGGTAGATTACCTACAACAGGCTTGAGGGTATATTGCCCGTTTTTAAGACCGCCCATCGCTTTATAGTCAGGAGAATTGCTGTGAAATTGAGAGATGGGTTTCTGAGTGCAAATGGTGCGGATGGGCCCCAGCCTTATATATGTTCGTTTGTGCCGCGGCGCAGCCTCGACCTATTATTGTGTACTCCTGCCACCTCTCAGTTGTAGCCCGTCATGAAAGCAAGGCTCGATTGGACGGAGGACTCGGAGCAGTTACCGATGGATAAAGTTCGAGTGTGCTCGTGCGGTGATATCTCACAGTGGCGTTCATCAACGATGGACTGCAGCCGAGAATAAACGAGGGGGCTCCGCTTCCTCGGTTTGAGTCTTGTCATCATGATGGATGGCGCTTTCTGGGATGACAAGGAATTCTGCAGGCACCAAATCAAATTGATTAGTGAGTTTGAGGAAGCGGGCATAAAGCGATGATTCGGCTTCGGCTTGCTCAAAGGCTTCCCGATGGTATACTTACGGTAAGCACGCGTCCCCGGCCCATGTGTGTGGTAACTTGAAATGTTGACGGAACTCTCCAGTCAACGAACATCTTTGTCATCCAAACGCACATCGCGCAAGTCTTCAGCCATGTCGACTTGTACGGGGCCAGGTGGGAAAGAACATGTCGCGTCCGCGAGTGCGCATGAAAATAGTTTGGAGAAACGGTGGTGAGCGCACGTTAAGCCACCATGTCGCTGCTGTTGATCTTCAGTTGTCCATGACCGACCCCTCTTCGCACCATGCTTGGCGGTCACG